>SJXQ01005422.1:54025-136924 GCA_006408695.1 Aepyceros melampus
ATGTCGAAATACTGCCAGCAGTAAAAACCAAAAGTGCAGTAGCAATACCAGATGGATATGATTGTAACCATACCAAGATGTTGGTAACGATGCTGGAAGTGATGGTGAAATAACAGCTTTAAAATGTTACATTTACACTTACTGATAGTTGTGCCACCAGGGTAAACTCAAACAAAAAGCATGACAGAAGCACTGGGTTGAGGGCCAAGCCTTGGTGGCCTCCTGTCCCCACTAGGGTGTTAGAGATAATATTTTATTTGCAGTATTGACTTCTTTGAGCTTATAAATGTCATGACTGCTTCATATGTCAAGCAAGGACTGGTTTTTCTTCCATGCATTGTCTATGAAACATAGACCACGTTTGAACCTTAGTAACCACTTTAAAATGTGATGTTTGCTTATAAAACAAAAGAAAACTGAAATAGATGTGAAGGAAGAAGAGGATTCCAATTTCAAAAACATCTGTGTAAACTCCATTTTTGTATAATGGTTTTAACGTGGTTGAATGTAAAGATGACATATGACAAAACTCAAGATGCAATTTTTTTCAAAAGTATATGGGAAATATCTGAGAGCTCATTCATTACCTGAGACCTGATTCATTACCTGAGGTCTCTAAACTTTGAGAGATCTCTACAAGGGTCATTAAGTGTGTTGTTTGATTTTTGTTGTTTATTGAAATATAACATTTATATATATATAAATTTACTAAATATGGTTCAGTGATTTTTTTTTTAACTGCTCAACACTCCTAGGAAATGAGAGCCCAGGTATGAAAACAGAACATTGCCATTTCCCTAGGAGTCTGTCTGTATCTTCCTCCAGTCTACCTGACCTTGAGAACTAACCACTGTTCTAACCTTTAACACAATAAATTAATTTGTCTTATTTTTGAATATCATATAAAAATGTAATAAATTATGTATTGTTTTGTCTGGGTTTCTTTTACTCGGTATTATGTTTGTGAAATTTGTACATCTGGTCAGATGCAACAAATTCATACACAATTGCAGTATGGTACGCCAGTATGCCAATATATAATATCATAATTTACTTCCCCATTCTTCTATTGATGGCCTCAATGGGTTTATAATATTTCGTTCAGCTTAATGAAGAATTTTCCGCTTTAGCTTGAATAAGTACACTGAAGATCTTAAACATCCAATGTGATAGTTTTTGGAATATGGACTCACTGTGATCTTATTGTTGATCTCCCACTGTGGAGAATTTCTGAATGGCAACCATTGTCTTTGATAATTTTTTTTTTAATGGCAAAAGATACAGAGCTGACTCTTTGTGTGTCATGTTAATGATCCTGGTTGAGTCCGGAAATCCTTTGGACCCAGCATCCATTAGCTCTAAAAATATCTGTGCTTTCTGTTGAGGGTAAGTTTATAGCAAGACAAAAATTGAACTAAGGAAATCATTGAGCTCATAAGGCCTCACAGGCCCAACCAAATCAAAGTTCTGATTGCAGTTTACAGTGTTGGTGGACTCATGAAGAACAAGTTAATGTTAGCTTCAGAAGCCATGCTGTGCGGTAACTCTCTTTATGTGAAAATATCAAATGACACTACATTCATATTAGGAAATAGAATCCATGCAATTCACACCTGTTAGAAAAAAGCAAGCTCAATAACACTTTCCAACAGCAATGATGATTGTGATAAACAAAGGAGATCTTTCGGGATCAACAAGGGTATGGCACGGAAACAGGCTGTGATGTTTCCCTAAAACTTAGACCCCTATCTGACTAGTTGACTCTTCCTTTGTATAAAACTAGGAAACATTGTGTCAAACCTAAAGATTCTCTTTACTCAGACTCCTTAAGGCACACCTTTATGCAATGCTATTTTAGGAAGGATTCTGCTTCTACACCCTCTAATTAATCTAGCATTAATTCTGCATGTTGCCACAATGTGAATCCATTTTTCCTAAAGTTAGTTTCTTAAAACCTAGACATTGCTTTCTGGCTTGGATCATTTTGTGGTTTGCTGGGGGTGGTTTTGTATTAACTGAGGGAATATTAACTGCTAGTTCAAATAAGCCCCAAATATCAGTGGTTCAGATAATAGACATTTATTTCTTGCCCACATAGTAGTATAATGCAAGTATCCTTGATCAGCAGATAGCCTTGAAGGTAACACCCAGGAGTCCCATTCTGTGCTTCTCCCTCCCCAGAGAGGAAGAAGTTTAGAGACCTTTGCAATTTAGATAGCAAGCAAAGAGAGAAAAATAGAGAAGATAATTGAATTTGGAAAGGACATACATCACCTCCATGCAGAGGACTCTGGGAAATATAGTCTCTTTGTGGGCAGCTGCTTTTCAGTTAAGTAGGGAGCACAAATTTGGTGGAGAACTATCCATCTCTTCTACAGAAAGGATGGGATAATACATTTTACCTTATTTTATCAGGAAAAATTATAAAAGCCAACATGGGTTTTAAGTAAAGTATAACATCTAAGACTTCAAAATTAAATGTGCAAGTTGAGGTTTGACAGAAAACAACAAAATTCTGTAAAGCAATTATCCTATAATTAAAAATAAATAAATAAAAATTGAGTGTGCAAAACTATATAATTTTACCTTTTATAATTCAGAATAACTTACATTTTGAAGCTCTATGCCTCTAGTATAGCACAGTCATTGAATTTGGGGTGGGGGCAGCTATCCAAGGTATTCCTTTTCCAAAACTTATTTAGAAAAATTCTAGCATTCTAGAATTCTAGAGGGCAGGGAGCAGGGCAGGAATACTATCATTGATTCATCTGTTGACATAGGTCTTTGAGAAATATCCTCTGTAGCAGAAAGTCTAGCTCTCCTCAGAGCATGGGAATTTTCATGGGTTTTCCCACAAATGAATCTCTTAGAAAAGAAATACTGAAGGGATGGCATTCTGTTCCTCTTTGTGCTGAGATCCCAGAATGCTCTCAAGCACTAATCTAATCCTAATTCCAAATAGAGGAATTTAGTTAGAAATCTTAGCAAGAGAAATCCTTCTTCTTTCAAGTTTCTGGCCAAGATGTTGTATGTAAATGGAGATCCTCTCTTTTTTCCTGAAGTTTAGATTATTCTTCAAACTTGCCAACTATATTACTGCCTTTGGACTTTTGCACTTTCCATCAGTAATGGATATCCAAGACTTAAAAACAGTATTTGGAACCTGGTCATTAGTCATTACTTTGTGAGGAATGAATTACTTTCAAGACAGATCATACAATTTCCATTTTACAGAAATAAATTCTGTGACTTCATAATGCTAAGAAATCTGCAAAAAAAAAAAAAAATCTAAAACTAGTAAATGAAAGGTCCAGAATTTTTTAAATGGAAGGATAATTGCTTTACAGAGTTTTGTGGTTTTCTGTCATACTCAACAAGAATCATCCATAGGTGCAACTGTGTCCCTTCCCTCCTGAACCTCCCTCCCATCTCCCTCCCCACCTCACCCTTCTAGATTTCACAGAGCACATGTTAGGTTCCCTGAATCATAGAGAAAATTCCCATTAGCTATCTATTTTACATATGGTATTATAAATTTCCATGTTACTCTCTCCATACATCTCACTCTCCTCCCCTCCTGCCATGTCCATAGGTTGGTTCTCTATGTCTGTTTCTCCATTGCTGCCTAGAAAATAAATTCATCAGTGTCATCTTTTTAGATTCCGTATATATGTGTCAGTATATATTTATATTTCTCTTTCTGACTTACTTCACTCTGTATAATAGGCTCTAGGTTCATCAACCTCTTTAGAACTGACTCAAATGTGTTCCTTTTTATGGCTGAGTAATACTCCATTGTGTATATGTACCACAGCTTCTTTATCCATTCATCTGTTGATGGACATCTAGGTTGCTTCCATGTTCTAGCCATTGTAAATAGTGCTGCAATGAACACTGGGGTACATGTGTCTTTTTCAATTGAAGTTTCCTCAGGGCATATGCCTAGGAGTGGGATTGCTGGCTCATATGGTGGTTTTATTCCTAACTTTTTAAGGAATCTCTGAACTGTCTTCCATAGTGGCTGTATCAATTTACATTCCCACCAGCAGTGCAAGAGGGTTCCCTTTTCTCCACACCCTCTCCAGCATTTATTGTTTGTAGACTTTTTGATGATGGCCATTCTGATTAGTGTGAGGTGATATCTCATTGTGGTTTTATTTGCATTTCTCTAATAATGAGTGATGTTGAGCATCTTTCCATGTGTTTATTAGCCATCTGTATGTCTTCTTTGGAGAAATGTCTTTTTAGGTCCGTTTCTCACTTTTTGATTGGGTTGTTTGTTGGGCTGTTTGTTTTTCTGGTATTGAGCTATATGAGCTGCTTGTATATTTTGGAAATTAATTATTTGCCTGTTGTTTCATTTGCTATTATTTTCTCCCATTCTGAGGTTTGCTTTTCACCTTGTTTATATTTTCCTTTGCTATGCAAAAGCTTAGGTTGCACTCTATTTTTGTTTTTATTTCCATTACTCTAGGAGGTGGGTCATGGAAGATCTTGCTTTGATTTATGTCATCAAGTGTTCTTCCTATGCTTTCCTCTAAGCTTTTTATAGTTTCTGGTCTTACATTTAAGTCTTTAATCCATTTTGAGTTTATCTTTGTGTATGGCATTAGGAAATGTTTCATTTCATTCTAATTTCATTCTTTTGCACATAGCTGTCCAGTTTTCCCAGCACCACTTATTGAAGAGGCTTAACTTTGTCCATTGTATATCCTTGCCTCCTTTGTCAAAAATAAGGTACCCATATCTGATTTCTTTATCTTGTTCCATTGGTCTATATTTCTGTTTTTATGCCAGTACACTATTGTCTCAATGACTGTAGCTTAATAGTATAGTCTGATGTCAAGAAGGTTGTTTCCTCCAACTCCATTCTTCTTTCTCAAGATTGCTTTGGCTATTCAGGGTCTTTTGCATTTCAATATGAATTGTGAAATTTTTTGTTCTAGTTCTGTGAAGAATGCCATTGGTAATTTGATAGGGGTCATATTGAATCTGTAGATTGCATTTGGTAGTATAGTCATTTTCACAATATTGATTCTTCCTACCCAGGAACATGGAATATCTTTCCATTTGTTTATGTCATCTTTGATTTCTTTCATCAGTGTCTTATAATTTTCCATGTACAGGTCTTTTGTCTCCTTAGGTTTATTCCTAGATATTTAATTCCTTTTGTGGCAATGGTGAATGGGATTGATTCCTTAATTTCACTTTCTGATTTTTCATTGTTATTATATATGAATGCATGTGATTTCTGTGTATTGACCTTGTATCCTGTGACTTTGCTGAATTCACTGATTAGCGCTAGCAATTTTCTGGTAGTTTCTTTTGGTTTTCTACGTATAGTATCATGTCATCTGCAAACAGTGAGAGTTTTACTTCTTCTTTTCTGATCTGAATTTCTTTTATTTCTTTTTTTCTGTAATTGCCCTAGCTAGGACTTCCAAAACTATGTTGAATAATAGTGATGAGAGTGGACACTCTTGACTTGTTCCTGATCTTAGAGGGAATGCTTTTAATTTTTCACTGTTAAGAATAATGTTTGCTGTGGGCTTATCATTTATGGCCTTTATTATATTGAGGTAGGTTCCTTCTATGCACATTTTTTATCATAAATTGGTGCTGAATTTTTCAAAGGCTTTTTTGCATATATTGAGATAATCATATAGTTTTTATCTTTCAATTTATTATATGGTGTATCACATTGATTGATTGAGAATACTGAAGAATCCTTGCATGCCTGGAATAAATCTGACTTGATCAGCTTTTTAATGAATTATGTTTGCTAGAATTTTGTTGAGGATTTTTTCATCTATGTTCATCAGTTGGAATTTTCTTTTTTTATGTGTTATTTTTGCCTGGTTTTGGTATCAGGGTGATTGTGGCCTCATAGAATGAGTTTGGAAGTGTTCCCTCCTCTGTAATTTTTGGAAGAATTTCAGAAAAATAGGCATTAACTCTTCTCTAAATGTTTGCTAGAATTTCCTGTGAAGTCATCTGGCCCTGGGCTTTTGTTTTTTGGGAGATTTTTTATCACAGTTTCTATTTTGGTGTTTGTAATTGAGTTGTTTATGATTTCTGTTTTGTCCTAGTTCAGTCTTGGGAGGTTGAACTTTTCTAAGACTCTGTCCATTTCCTCTAGGTTGTCCATTTTGTTAGTATATAGTTGCTCATAATATTCTCTCATGATCCTTTGAATGTCTGTGTTGTCTGTTGTAACCTCTCTTTTTTCATTTCTAATTTTGTTAATTTGACTTTTCTCCCTTTTTTTCTTGATGAGTCTGGCTATTGGTTTGTCAATTTTGTTTATCTCCTCAAAGAACCAGCTTTTAGTTTTATTAATCTTTGCTAGTGTTTCCTTCACTATGAACAAAGCTAGTGGAGGTGATGGAATTCCAGTTGAGCTGTTTCAAATCCTGAGAGATGATGCTGTGAAAGTGCTGCACTCAATTTGCCAGCAAATTTGGAAAACTCAGCAGTGGCCACAGGACTGGAAAAGGTCAGTTTTCATTCCAATTCCAAAGAAAGGCAATGCCAAAGAATGCTCAAACTACCGCACAATTGCACTCATCTCACGTGCTAGTAAAGTAATGCTCAAAATTCTCCAAGCCAGACTTCAGCAATACGTGAACCGTGAACTCCCTGATGTTCAAGCTGGTTTTAGAAAAGGCAGAGGAACCAGAGATCAAATTGCCAACATCCGCTGGATCATGGAAAAAGCAAGAGAGTTCCAGAAAAACATCTATTTCTGCTTTATTGACTATGCCAAAGCCTTTGACCTGTCTCTTATACACATCTNCCAAAGAATGCTCCAACTACCGCACAATTGCACTCATCTCACATGCTAGTAAAGTAATGCTCAAAATTCTCCAAGCCAGACTTCAGCAATATGTGAACCGTGAACTCCCTGATGTTCAAGCTGGTTTTAGAAAAGGCAGAGGAACCAGAGATCAAATTGCCAACATCCACTGGATCATGGAAAAAGCAAGAGAGTTCCAGAAAAACATCTATTTCTGCTTTATTGATTATGCCAAAGCCTTTGACTGTGTGGATCACAGTAAACTGTGGAAAATTCTGAAAGAGATGGGAATACCAGACCACTTGACCTGCCTCTTGAGAAATCTGTATGCAGGTCAGGAAGCAACAGTTAGAACTGGACATGGAACAACAGACTGGTTCCAAATAGGAAAAGGAGTACGTCAAGGCTGTATATTGTCACCCTGCTTATTTAACTTCTATGCAGAATGCATCATGAGAAACGTTGGACTGGAAGAAGCACAAGCTGGAATCAAGAGGGTATTACGTTTGGTGAAATGGCAGACAGTGAAAGACAAATACTGTATGATTTCACTTATATGTGGAATCTAAACAGAAAATGAGCAAGCATAACAAAACAGAATCAGAATCATAGATACAGAGGACAAACAGGTGTCTGCCAGAGGGGAAGGCAGTGAGGAAATGAAAGAGCCAGGTGAGGGAGATTAAGATGCACAAAATTCTAGTTATGAAACAAGCAAGTCTCAGGAACACGTTTACAGTGTGGGGAATATAGTCAAAAAGTATGTAGTATCTTTGGTGACAGATGACAACTAGATGTCATGGTGTTCGTTTTGAAATGTATAGAAATACCGAATCAGTCGCTGTGTATCAGGAACTAAGAGTGTTGTAGGTCAATTATACTTCACCAACAAACAAATGAAACAAACTCATAGAAAGAGATTAGATTAGTGGTTACCAGAGGTAGGGGATGAGAGGGAGGAGGAATGGGATGAAGACAGTCAATCTTCATCTTCAGGTTAAACTATTTTCAGGTTAAAAGATAAATAAGTCCTACAGCTGTAATGCATATGATAGATACAGTTAACACTGCTGTATGGTACATATGAAAGTCGCTAAGTCATAAATCCTAAGAGTTCTCATAAAAAGGACAATTTTTTCTATTTCTTTAATTTTGTATCTATATGAGATAATGAATGTTCACTAAACTTGTGATAATCACTTCATTGTGTTTGTAGGTCAAATCATTATGCTGCACATCTTAAACTTATGTAGTGCTGTGTGTCAATTGTATCTCAATAAAATTTGAAGAATTTAAAAAGAGAGAGGCAAGGAGTAGGGAAGAGAGCAAGAAATCTTGTTCTCATCCCCAGTTCAAATTACCTATGAAACACTGCCTTTTTTGAAATTAAAACTTTACTTATGTTATTAAACATAACTGTTTAATGGATAACTGTTATTTGTGTCTGAAGTCTGAGTTATAATAATTTCATAAGGACAATGCCTACTTCAAAATGCTTAGTATTTCAAGGTATATTGAACTCAAAACCAGTGACATGAGAGAACTTAGTGAATGAGAACAGCAGGGTGATTCAATGGACAAGAATACTGAGTAGATCAAATCGTTCACACATTCCACTGAGTTAAAAAATGCGACCCACGGCACACCGTATGGACATTACCAAATCTGGCACAAGACACCAGGAGCCAGCTATACCAGGCCAGTGCACTTCCGAACTTATCAGAAATTCAGTCTCACCTGGAAGGTGAAATTTGTCTGGAGGGGAATCAAGAGCCTTAGTGGCAACTGATAATGAGAAAGAATTCTTCATTTTCTTTTTAACAAAAGGTGAGAGCTTTTTGCCACAGTTCTTTCATTGTGAGCAGTTATCTCAAAAACAGGGATCCCAAACCCAGTGGAGGATTAAATAAATTCATTCATTCATCTATTTTAATACCTCTACACCTTCCCCAGATTTTGACCAGCTTCTGACCCACAGGGTCCTCCACAGCTTTGACTGTTCAGGACTTCCTCCGGTCACAACAGTGTGCTGAAGGCCCTTCCCTCCACGTACTTGGCCTTGCTGCTGATGTCCTAACAATCTGAAAGAGCAGTTACACTGTCCAAGAAACAAGGAACCGTTATGGCTTAATGTGCAGCTTATCAGAACTCTGATGATGAAAAGAAAACCGAAGTTTCCCTCTTTCTCCATTTCCGTCTCTCCAAGATCCTGGTGCCACACGTCAGGCAAATTTCTCTCACATTTTTTTAAGGTGACTGCAACAACTCCAAACCTTATACCACCTCAGGAATAAGTCTAGCAGAAGATAGCCCTGTCTTCAACTGCCAACATTTCTATCAAATATATCTGTTGTGTAAAAGGTTGACCTCAGAATCAACACCTGTGATCTGAGAAACGGAATGCATGCACTGATTAGGTCAAGAATGGTTCAAGGACCCTCATGGTCCCACAAACCATTTTGCAGTATCTATTAGGGTCTTACCTTTCAAACCATTTACCTATGTGAGGCCAGATTCTCTTTACATAATTTAGCAAAACATTATAGTACAAAAGCAGATATAGAATCCAACTGTCAACACAGAGTCAGCCAGTAAAGAAAATGTGAAACAACAGTATTCTGCTTATAAATATTTTTTGTTGTTTTAGAAAATAGGCTTTAAAAAAAATACATGATATATATCAACATTTAATGATCCACTATTGCTATTATTAAACGAATTTTGAGTTAATGAATCATTCTAAAATGTTTTGGTCCTAATTTCTAATAAGGTAAATATATATGGGTATAATCAACATAAACAAAAGCTTTTTGCTGTTCTCAATAACTTTTGTTTATTTTTTAAATATTTATTTACTTAGGCTGCACTGGATCTTACTTGCACATGGGATTTGCACATCTTATTTGCACATGGGATCTTCCCTCTTTAGTTGCAGCAGATCTTTAGTGTAACATGCAAACTCTTAATTGCAGCAGATGGGAATTAATTCCTGGACCAGGGATCAAACCCAGGACCCCTGCAGTGGGAGCACAGAGTCTTGACAACTGAGCCACCAGGGAAATTCCTTCAATAACTTTTAGTGATACTGAGAGCAAACATTTTGAGTCCTGCTGTTATGGAATACTGGGCAGAGGTTGGGGGGTGTGGCCGAGGTGAGGTTGTCCCATACTGAAACCCAGGTTCATACCCACCCTGCTGCTCTCCCGTAACATTTTGTGAGGCCAGAAATCCAACCATGATTTTTCTGGTACCAAGCTATTATTCTAGGCAGTGGGAGGTGGATGTTGGTTGTAGCTGACCTATCCAAACAAAAAATTGTGTTTGGTCAGTCATCATGACTTCCGCAGAGTCTCAAAATGGGGACTGTTTTACGAGAGGTCAAATGAGGCTGAATTCAGTGGGCACTTTCCACGGTCTTTACTAAGATGCCTCAGAAGAAACGAAGGCACTGTGGTGATCACCGATACCTAGTCTTTGTGTTCCACTCAGTCACAAAGTGAATCTTGCCTATGCCTTGTCGCATTTAGAAAACTACAGAATCTGGGAGCTCAGGAGTCAGCACTTCCAAATCTTCCTTCAGGTGATTCTGTCATCACCTGTTCCCACCCCGGCATTTGGGACTCACTGTAGCTGACTCTGACTTCACAAGCCTGTGATGGAAATTGATAGTGTCTCGATACTGGGGCAATTTCAAGGTGAGAGGAAGTGGAGGTACCATTTGCCTTGGGAACCCAAGACAACTCCAGCTACAAATACTTCTAATCAGGGACCGGCGGCATCTTAGCATAAGCCTGTGTTAACTTGACCCCATCATCACCTGAGTGCACACAATTAACCTACTGTCTTCTGACATTTTCCCATTGAATAAAGGGAGAAATGATCAAAGGTTTTGGCTGAGACCCACTATGTGAAATAGAAGGCCTCAGTTCATTGTACTTGAGCCTAAAACAGTCAGACGCTTAAGAAAAATTTTTTAATGAATATAAATATAAATATAATTCATAAATATGAATATAAATATATTCATATAAATACCTTTTATTAAGGAAACAACATTTTTACCTTGGAAACAAAGCCCTGATAAAGTAGGTATTTCAGTCTGGATGATATGCTCTCCTTAAACAAGAGACTCAGAGGCAACCTACATGGATGACACTTACCTCAAACCTACTATGCATCCTGCCTCCCTCTAAGGAGAAGCCACAATGACAGAGAACATCAAGCTCTGTTTCTAGCTACTATTTTGTAACTCTCAGGGCCTCAGTATTATCTCTAAAATGAGGATAATCATACCTGCCTAATGGAATATTGTGAGGGTCAAATTAAATTTTAAAATTCTTTTACAAATGAGAACATTCAATATGCTCTTAAATATGTTCAGTGTGAATATAAAAAAGTTATCTATCCTGGTATCTTAGTTTGTGCTTTGTCATTCAGTCATGACCGACTCCTTGCGACCACATGGACTGGGGCCCACCAGGCTCCTCTGTCCATGGGGATTCTCCAGGCAACAATACTGGAGTGGGTTGCCATGCCCTCCCTCCAGGGGACCTTCCCAACCAAGAGATCGAACCTAGGTCTCCCACATTGCAGGCAGATTCTTTACCATCTGAGCCACCAGGAAAGCCCAGTATCTTAGTTTATCCTCCATATATAAACATGGTTATTATTTTAATGCTCTCCAGTATTAAAAGACCAAAATTTAGCACTTTCTTAGTGCAGTGGGCAGTGTGTCAGTCTCATAAAAGACCAAAGTTTGATCCAACTGATACTGACTCCTCAGATTCCTGTTACAAGAAAAACCAACTGAACTGTGCCAAAAATGTTCACTTTTCCCAGGCTTCACTAGGTTCAGCAATACCATGTGTATTTGGAAGGGTTTTCTGTTGTTCAGCCACAGCATCTCCCACCCTACACCCACACAGGAGCTTCAGAACATAAGGCCCCAGGAAAACCCATAGTACCTGGGGTAACCCGCCAACCGCACGGGCACTATAAATAAACACATGACGCTTAACATTGCTGCTTTGTTCCACTATATTCATTCCAATTTGTTTACACTAGTAGAACTTTGAAAATAAACAGAAAATCCTTAATGTGGGGCTGCATAGAATACAATAGTATATCCTTACAAAGGAATACTATTCAGCCATTAAATAGAAGGGGCTTCCCAGATGGCACTAGTGGTAAAGAACCCACCTGCCAATGCAGGAGACTTAAGAGATGTGGGTTTGATCACTGGTTTGGGAAGATACCCTGGAAAAGTGCATGGCAAACCACCCCAGTGTTCTTGCCTCGAGAATCCCATGGACAGAGGAGCCTGGGGGGCTACAGTACATAGGGTCTCAAAGAGTTGGACAACTGAAGCAACGAGTACATTAAAAAGAATGAGGAACACTCTTGCCAGGCATGGAATTGTCCAAAATATATTGTCAGTGGGAAAGAGATATTCAGTGTAGAACACTGAATATAAAATGTTACTACTTATGGGGGGAGGTGGGGAAGAGGCATCTATCCACATGCCAACAAACTTATAAATGTGTGTAACACGTAGATGATATAAAGATTGTAAAAGTATACCCAAAAAACTGAAAAATTATTGCATCTGGAGAATAAAATTTGGACCTATTAGACAAGAACCAGAGGACAACACTCTTTTTACTAGATTTGCTCTCTTAGTATGTTTGAATTTACATCTGTCGTTTACACGCATCTGTGTTTTTAAAGGAAAAGTCAAATAGACTATTTCACTACAGCCCCTTCTCAGTCGAGTAAGGAGGGGTCCCTGGTAATAGAAAGCTCAAACAAAGCTTTCTATTTGTTTTCAAAGCTTATAACTCATATTTGTGAAATAAAACATAAACTACCTTGGTGATGCCGCACAGAGCTGACCTCGGAAAACCCAGCTGGGAAGCTGCAGATATTCCCTCCATCCTCCACCTGCCTCCTTCAGCACATCAGCCTCCTCCGTGATGGAGAGTTCCTGGTACACAGTAGGCGCTCATAGTCTGAAACCTACTTGCTTACTATCCTGAGGTTTTCCTCAGTGATTCAAAGAGGCTTTTGAAAGTTCGAAGCCAGGTGGAAGAACCAGAAAGTCATTAAAAGTTCTGGTCCCGCGCGGCCCGCGAGTGCCAGGCGGCGCAGCGCCCCCTGCCGACCGAGGCGGCGGCCGTGGGAACCCTCCCCCGGGCGCAAAGGCGCTGAGCCCGCATGTGGGGTCTCCGCAGCTCCAGGGCCCCTCCTCGTCTAGCAGTGCTTCCTCCTCAGGCTGTGCTTGCAAGTCTAGGGTTTGTTTCTAAGAAGGAAGCGGAGGCCCTATGGGTAGAGCATCGAAACCCCTGTCAGGAGTCCTTGATCTGCGCCTCAGTGGCGGAAGCTCTGCGGGTGAAGAGACGCGAAGGAAAACGCTGTGGGTCCGGTCACCCGGGCCTTGGGCAGCGCATCGGAGTTCTACTAGGGCTGCTGTGGGCCGATCGATCAGTGAGCCCAGAGAACATCACCCCAGGGAGGGAGCATGACTTTCCCGTATAGAGGCCCACCATCCTATCAGCACATACGCGCGCACGCAAGAACTTGCTGACTCTCCGGGTCCCTGTGTCCTTCAATTCCGCCCAGGAAGAGGGCGAGGAATTCGAGGAACAGGGGAGAACCAGCCAAGAAAACGGGCCAGGCTGGAGGGAGGCGCAAGCCCAGCACAGAATTTCGCAGCAGCTCCTGCCCCCTGCTGGCAGAAGGCTGATTTACGCTGTGAGACAGGCAGCTGCGTGGGGTCAGCGAGGGGTGCGGATTTGGGAGCCGAAGCATTAGAACGGACTGAGGATCCCCACAGATAAGAAGGGGCTTGTATCGCAGCACATGTCCTCCTAGGAAAGGAGGAGTGTATATCAGCCCCCCCATTTGACCTCGTAGGTAACCGGCGTGGAGCTTTAGTTGCACAATAAATAGTAAAGGCGGGCATGGAGCCGCTATCCCTCAGTGATCTTGGCATCTTAAGAATGTTGTGCAGTGGCAACTGATTTGCGGAGCCTTATTCAGCACACATTTCTTGAGTACCTATGTGTGAGACGGACAAAAAGAGAGACAGAGAGGCAATAAACATAATAAAGTATGTAAGCTGTATAGACAGGATGATGAGCTCTGTGGGGAAAATACAGCAAGAACGACAATGAGGCGACGCTACCGGTAGCATTTTAAAATAAGGGTCATGAGAGAGCCAGGAGACAGCGGTGTCCCAGACCCAACATGCAGATTGACAGGTCTGTCTTGAGGGCACCAGGACTGATCTTAAAGGCTTTTCACGCTTGTTTCTGTCACAAGAAGCCCCACTGCCAGGTCAGAATCATCAAAGAGGGAGTGACTGGCCATACTTGATGCTGCTGAGCCTGGAGAATCAACTCGGTTGGGGTGGGGAGGTCTCATTTCAAGTGCAAGGAGTGCCCCCTAACTTCTACTTATGGGCTAAGGAGTCAGTTGAGGAGACTGACAAAGTTCTTGGCCTGGAAGAAGACTGTCTTGTCCAGGAGTGAGTCGGAAAAGGATCTGAGTCGTGTTCTCTGTCCTAGAGGAGGGAATGAAGAGACTGAGAGTAAGGGAATCTCTATCTCACTTCCCCCAAGTTACCAGTTCTTCTTGCCTCAGACCCCAGACCCTCAGCCCTCTCCCCTTCTCTTTTTCCTCCCTTGTCTGAGCACTCACGTGATAGGCTCACTTTGTCTTACCTTCCTTTGTCTTGAGCATCCAGTTAAGCTCCTCCCTCTTCTTTTCCCTCCATCCCACTACCTTGACTCTGCACATTCTCCCAGAGCTCTCTACAGGTAGCACACCGATCCACCTCATTTCTAAATAGCCACATGGTACTAATGGAATCCTTGTGTCAAGGAGCCATGTGTTTGAAAGTCAAAGTTAGTCCCTCAGTTGTGTCCAACTCTTTGTAACCCACGGACTGTAGCCCACCAGGCTCCTCTGTCCATGGAATTCTTCAGGCAAGAATACTGAAGTGGGGTGCCATTTCCTTCTCCAGGGGATCTTTCCGACCCACGGATCAAAGCTGGGTCTCCTGCATTGCAAGCAGATGCTTTACCAACTGAGTCACTAGGGAAGTCATGTGTTTAGTTCCCACTTTTACCTCTACTTTTCTGTGTCAGTTAGATAAATCACTCCATGATTCTAGTTCTCAGATGTTAATTGAAGGGTTTGGAACAAAACAAGTTCTCTTGTAATTCTCTGAATTCCTGACAAAGGGGTAAGGGTGTATGTGTGGAGAGGAATGTCTACAGAAAGTGCATTCCTCATTTCTGAATTTTTCTACTATGTAAAGCTTATTTTCTTAAAAGATTATGCCTAAACCCATAGGAAATAGGTTGATTACCTGAAATAAAATAATCCTAATATATATACATACATGTGTGTATATGTGATGGTTAATTTTCTGTCAACTTGGCTGGCCCATGGGGTGCCCAAATGTTCAGTCAAACCCTATCTGGGTATTTCTGTGATGGTGGTTTTGGATGAGATTAATATTTAAACTGGTAGACTAGGGGGACTTCCCTGGTGGTCTGGTGGCTAATACTTGGTGCTCCCAGCGCAGGGGGCCCAGGTTTGATCACCGGTCAGGGAACTAGATCCCACATGCTGCAACTAAGAGTCTATATGCTTCACCTAAAGAGCCTGCATGCCATAACAAAGACTGACAATCCCATGTGCCCCAACTAAGACCTGGCATGGCCATATAAATAAAAATAAATATTAAAAAAATTAAAAATTGGTAGACTGGGTAAAACCAATTCCTCGCCCTAACGTGGGTGGCTCTCTTCCAGTCCACTGAAGGCCTGAATAGTTTGCTGTCAGTCAGCATACATTAGCAGAGTAGTTCCATTCTTGGCTGTCTCCAGCGAGGTTCACCAGTCTCTGGTCTAATAGGAAAGCAAAAGGCCTGCAACTCATTATACCTAACAGGAACCTTCGATGGGTGCTACGCAGTGTAAAATATTTCTGCATCATTCACAATTTTTATGACTTATGGTGTGCTGAAAATAAAGGCAAATATGCTGAAACTAATAAGAAAGCCACCACCTCTTTGATGTACCCATTTCATACATGGCAGTTGGAATTAAGCCTCCCAATAAGGCTGCCCAATAGGTAACACTCCCTACACTTTCTAGTGTTTTCTCACCTGTACTCAAGACCCAGCATGACCCACTGGTAGACCCAGGATGTCTGTGGACAGTATCCAGGAGGAATTTTACTGTTTCTCTTGTAGATAAGGGAAGGTAAGCTCCTCGGCTGAGGTCTCATGGTTGGTGAGGGGCAGAGCTGTGAGTCAAACTTTGTTCTCTGTTTTTAAAAAGCCATGCACTTTAAAACAGACAAACAAGCTTGTTCCTCTCACTTAAGACCAAGAGGAAGCATGGGCTGATACCCCACACAGGAAAACATCCTGGCTTTGGAGGAAGAACATACCTTAACAATTAAGAGCCCCCAAATTCCTCTGAATGACATCAAGGGAAAGCCTTAACTGCTAAAAATTATCAGCAGTAACGTCTATTATTGAGAAACAAGTGGAATAGCTCAAACGGAGAAGCCAGACAATTAGGGCATGGACCCAGGTAAGCCTGACGTTATCTCAAGCTTTCCCAGACATCAGATATCCTGCATGATAGCGCCATTCCAACTGCATGATTCAGTAACATTTCCCTTTTATCAACTCAGTTTTCACACAATTTTGTTCTAAGCAATAATACATATGAAAACACAGATTTGACACACTGATTATTCATCAAATTAAAATAAATCCCTAACAATTAACACCTTAAATATTTATCTGTGTACTTCTTGACATCAGTGAGCTAACTTCTCACCAATTATACACATTTCATATTTTTACAAACAGCTGTACCTTGAGGTTGAAGTGAAAAATTCTGCCTGGAAAAATGCTTTCACAGAAAAATAAAAAACCCAAGCACAGTAGGAAAAAATGAACCCCAAAATCAAAGACTTGGTCATATTTAGTCAACTCTGTTCAAAAGAAAAGCTACTCCAAGCAGTGTTCATAATTATAGAATGTTATTACCACAGTCCTTTCATTGCCAGCAAGCAGTGTTCATTGTTGCCCCAGTAACAGCCACTGCATTAGGAAAGCTGTGTCCAGGAACGTATTAACAGTAGGCAACTCCCTATCAGCAGGTTAAGGGCACACATTGCAAGAGCTCCTTAGGGCTGAAGAAATTTCAAGTCCTGAAAATCAAGATGGCTTTGAGAAACCCTGTGGCCAAAGCCCTCAACAGTTGTTTTTACCACAATGCAAAAGACCTTTTTCCCAAGACTATTTCTTACAATGTCCCTCAACTACAAATAATAGCATAATGACATTGGCTGCTAATTCAGTGGCTGTTGTAACACAGATGGGGCGATTAAGCTAATGAAATGACAGAATGAGCTCACATTTAGCAGTCTTTTGATACTAAAGAAAAATCATGCTGAGAATTCCAGTTTAATTATGGGTTTGTATTAATGCCTTTTCAAGTAACAAGTCCTCAGCCCAAGATCTTTCTTGTCAACTGAATCATTTGGGTTTGATTTGAAGGAAATGGAGGGCAGTTTAAAATGTGCAGAGAAAAGTCTATAGAAGAAACTATCAGAAAATATGTTTGGAGATGTTCTCTGAACACAATCTAAAGAAGAATGGTCAAGGAGCAGGCAGAGTATCAGCCAGACTCCTCTTGGGACACTTAACAAGTCTGATGGCTCATAAATCTAAATGTGTGCAGGAGTGGGATAGGTATCATCCCTGAGTGAACAGACAGGATGGGAGTCAGGAGGGAGGAATGGAGCCAGGGAAGACTTCTTGAGCTTTTTATTTTTTTTTAATTTTTATTTTTACTTTATTTTACTTTACATTACTGTATTGGTTTTGCCATACATTGACATGAATCTGTCTTGGGTGTACACGAGTTCCCAATCCTGAACCTCCCCCCCCCCCACCTCCCACTCCATATCAACTCTCTGGATCATCCCCGTGCACCAGTCCCAAGCAACCTGTATCCTGTATCCTGTATCAAACATAGACTGGTGATTCGTTTCTTACATAATAGTATACATGTTTCCGTGCCATTCTCCCAAATCATCCCACCCTCTCCCTCTCCCTCTCCCTCAGAGTCCAAAAGTCTGTTCTATACATCTGTGTCTCTTTTGCTGTCTTGCATACAGGATTATTATAACCATGTTTCTAAATTCCATATATATGTGTTAGTATACTGTATTGGTGTTTTTCTTTCTGGCTTACTTCACTCTGTATAATCAGCTCCAGTTTCATCCATCTCATTAGTACTGATTCAAATTTATTCTTTTCAATGGCTGAGTAATACTCCCTTGTGTATATGTACCATAGCTTTCTTATCCATTCATCTGCTGATGGACATCTAGGTTGTCTCCATGTCCTGGCTATTATAAACAGTGCTGCAATGAACATTGGGGTACATGTGTGTCTTTCAATTCTGGTTTCCTCAGTATGTATGCCCAGCAGTGGGATTGCTGGGTCATATGGCAGTTCTATTTGCAATTTTTTAAGGAATCTCCACACTGTTTTCCATAGTGGCTGCACTAGTTTCATTCCCACCAACAGTGTAAGAGGGTTCCCTTTTCTCCACACCCTCTCCAGCATTTATTGCTTGTAGATTTTTGGATAGCAGCCATTCTGACTGGTATGAAATGGTACCTCATTGTGGTCTTGATTTACATTTCTCTGATAATGAGTGATGTTGAGCTTTCATGTGTTTGTTAGCCATCCGTATGTCTTCTTTGGAGAAATGTCTATTTAGTTCTTTGGCCCATTTTTTGATTGGGTCGTTTATTTTTCTGGAATTGAGCTGCATAAGTTGCTTGTATATTTTTGAGATTAGTTGTTTGTCAGTTACTTCATTTGCTATTATTTTCTCCCATTCAGAAGGCTGTCTTTTCACCTTGCTTATAGTTTCCTTTGTTGTGCAGAAGCTTTTAATTCCCAGGGATACAAGGATTCTTCAATATCCACAAATCAATCAATGTAATTCACCACATTAACAAATTGAAAAATAAAAGCCATATGATTATCCCAATAGATGCAGAGAAGGCCTTTGACAAAATTCAACATCCATTTATGATAAAAACTCTCCAGAAAGCAGGAATAGAAGGAACATACCTCAACATAATAAAAGCTATATATGACAAACCCACAGCAAACATTCTCCTCAATGGTGAAAAATTGAAAGCATTTCCCCTAAAGTCAGGAACAAGACAAGGGTGCCCACTTTCACTGATACTATTCAACATAGTTCTGGAAGTTTTGGCCACAGCAATCAGAGCAGAAAAAGAAATAAAAGGAATCCAAATTGGAAAAGAAGAAGTAAAACTCTCACTGTTTGCAGATGACATGATCTTCTTGAGCTTTTTAGAAGGGGCTGTTTCTACTAAACTCTAGCTGATGGTTACACAGGCACACTTTGAGACTCTCTTAAGGCAAGCCAAGGATCATATTTTCTATATGAAAATCCCTCTTTGGAAAGGTTATCATCGACTCCAAAAGTTATTTAAAACATTAAAGAATAACATCAACAGCAAAACCCACTGACTAAGCCAATCAGATCTGCTTTTGAACCAGACAGATCCCTATAACTGGAATATATGGGTTTGCCTCATATTATAGACACTTGAGTAACCTTGTGGCTCAGCTGGTAAAGAATCTGCCTGCAATGCGGGAGACCTGGGTTTAATCCCTGGGTTGGGAAGATCCCTTGGAGAAGGGAAAGGCTACCTACTCCAGTATTCTGGCCTGGAGAATTCCATGGACTGTGAAGTCCATGGGGTTGCAAAGAGTCGGACACGACTGAGCGACTTTCACTTTCACTTTCTACAGCCTTGCTGCCCACTGAGATTCTAAATCATTGCAGAAGGGGTACGTTATTCTTAATTCACTTTTATACTCTTTTCACCTATAAAAGGTGGATTTAGAAAAGGCAGAGGAACAAGAGATCAAATTGCCAACATCCTCTGGATCATCGAAAAAGCAAGAGAGTTCCAGAAAAACATCTCTTTTTGCTTTATTGACTATGCCAAAGCCTTTGACTGTGGATCACAGAAACTGCGGAAAATTCTTCAACAGATGGGAATACCAGACCACCTAACTGGCCTCTTGAGAAATCTGTATGCAGGTCAGGAAACAACTAGAACTTAGAAAAAGTTAGAACTGGACATGGAACAGACTGGTTCCAAATAGGAAAAGGAGTACATCAAGGCTGTATATTGTCACCCTGCTGGCTCCTGCTAAGTCGCTTCAGTCGTGTCTGATTCTGTGCCACCTCATAGACAGCAGCCCAACAGGCTCCTCCATCCCTGGGATTCTCCAGGCAAGCACACTGCAGTGGGTTACCATTTCCTTCTCCAATGCATGAAAGTGAAAAGTGAAAGTGAAGTTGCTCAGTTGTGTCCGACTCTTGGAGACCCCATGGACTGCAGCCCACCAGGCTCCTCCGTCCATGAGATTTTCCAGGCAAAAGTACTGGAGTGGGGTGCCATTGCCTTCTCTGTCACTCTTCTTATTTAACTTACATGCAGAGTACATCATGAGAAATGCTGGGCTGGATGAAGCACAAGCTGGAATCAAGATTGCCAGGAGAAATATCAGTAACCTCAGATATGCAGATGACACCACACTTACGGCAGAAAGTGAAGAACTACAGAACCTCTTGATGAAGTGAGAGAGCAGAGTGAAAAAGCTGGCTTAAAGCTCAATATTCAGAAACTAAGATCATGGCATCCGGTCCCATCACTTCATGGCAATAGATGGGGATACAGTGGAAACAGTGTCAGACTTTATTTTTGGGGGCTCCAAAATCACTGCAGATGGTGATTGCAGCCATGAAATTAAAAGACATTTACTCCTTAGAAGGAAAGTTATGACCAACCTAGACAGCATATTAAAAAACAGAGACATTACTTTGTCAACAAAGGTCCATCTAGTCAAGGCTATGGGTTTTCCAGTAGTCATGTATGGATATGAGAGTTGGACTATAAAGAAAGCTGAGCACCGAAGAATTGATGCTTTTGAACTGTGGTGTTGGAGAAGACTCTTGAGAGTCCCTTGGACTGCAAGGAGATCCACCAGTCCATCCTAAAGGAGATCAGCCCTGGATGTTCATTGGAGGGACTGATGCTGAAGCTGAAACTCTAATACTTTGGCCACTTGATGCGAAGAACTGACTCATTTGAAAAGACTCTGATGCTGGGAAAGATTGAGGGCAGGAGGAGAAGGGGACAACAGAGGATGAGATGGTTGGATGGCATCACCAACTCTATGGACATGAGTTTGGGTAAACTCCAGGAGTTGGTGATGGACAGGGAGGCCTGGTGTGCTGCGGTCCATGGGGTTGCAAAGAGTCGGACAAGACTAGCGACTCAACTGAGCTGAACACCTATAAAAAGGGCTTTACAGGTGGTGCTAGTGATAAATAATCTACTTCCCAGTGGAGGTAGACATAAGAGACACATGTTCAATCCCTAGGTCAAGAAGATCCCCTAGAGGAGAGCATGGCAGTCTACTCCAGTATTCTTGTCTGGAGAATCTCAAGGACAGTGGAGACTGCAGGCTGTGGTCCACAGGGTCGCAAAGAGTCAGACATGACTGATGCAACTCAGCACACATGCAAGCACCTATAAAAATATTTCACACCCGATATATATAAAAAGCTACTTGATACTCAAAATAATTAAGGAGTTCCACAAAACAAGATGACAGAGCATAGAGCTACTAGCTCAGCCTTCAGTTCTATCCAGGTCAATATTTGTGTCCATATTTATAGAAGGACATCAATGGTAACATGATCACATTTGCAGATAAGAATACAGAAAGGGAGTGAAAAATTACATGAATTCATTTTGTTGAAAGATGATATTTTGCCAGTTTAAGAGTCTGATTCCAATTTTTCTCACGTAGAAGCTGGACCACTGACTTAATGTCTCTTAGCACTTAGGCTTTCCCTGCCTTTGTGCAGTGTTGCACACCAATTTCTTTGTCCAGAATGCTCATCCTTACCCTAATGCCCAGCAAACTCCTGCTCATCCTCATGACTCAGCACAGAAGAGGCTTCCAGCCTCTCCTAGAAGCCTTCATGGACCCATCAGGGAAGTAACTTCCTCCACCTCCTAAACTCCCATTCAGTTCAGTTCAGTTCAGTCGCTCAGTCGTGTCTGACTCTTTGCGACCCCATGAATCGCAGCATGCCAGGCCTCCCTGTCCATCACCAACTCCCGGAGTTCACTCAGACTCACATCCATCGAGTCCGTGATGCCATCCAGCCATCTCATCCTCGGTCGTCCCCTTCTCCTCCTGCCCCCAATCCCTCCCAGCATCAGGGTCTTTTCCAATGAGTCAACTCTTCGCATGAGGTGGCCAAAGTACTGGAGTTTCAGCTTTAGCATCATTCCTTCCAAAGAAATCCTAGGGTTGATCTCCTTCAGAACGGACTGGTTGGATCTCCTTGCAGTTCAAGGGACTCTCAAGAGTCTTCTCCAACACCACAGCTCAAAAGCATCAATTCTTCGGCGCTCAGCCTTCTTCATAGTCCAACTCTCACACTCATACATGACCACAGGAAAAACCATAGCCTTGACTAGACGGACCTTAGTCGGCAAAGCAATGTCTCTGCTTTTGAATATACTATCTAGGTTGGTCATAACTTTTCTTCCAAGGAGTAAGCGTCTTTTAATTTCATGGCTGCAGTCACCATCTGCAGTGATTTTGGAGCCCAAAAAAATAAAGTCTGACACTGTTTCTACTGTTTCCCCATTTATTTCCCATGAAGTGATGGGGCCAGATGCCATGATCTTAGTTTTCTGAATGTTGAGCTTTAAGCCAACTTTTTCACTCTCCTCTTGCACTTTCATCAAGAGGCTCTTTAGTTCCTCTTCACTTTCTGCCATAAGGGTGGTGTCATCTCCATATCTGAGGTTATTGATATTTCTCCTGGCAATCTTGATTCCAGCTTGTGTTTCTTCCAGTCCAGCGTTTCTCATGATGTACTGTGCATACAAGTTAAATAAGCAGGGTGACATTATACAGCCTTGACGTACTCCTTTTCCTATGTGGAACCAGTCTGTTGTTCCATGTCCAGTTCTAACTGTTGCTTCCTGACCTGCATACAGATTTCTCAAGAGGCAGGTTAGGTAGTCTGGTATTCCCATGTCTTTCAGAATTTTCCACAGTTTCTTGTGATCCACACATTCAAAGGCTTTGGCATAGTCAATAAAGCAGAAATAGATGTTTTTCTGGAACTCTCTTGCTTTTTTGATGATGCAACGGATGTTGGCAATTTGATCTCTGGTTCCCCTGCCTTTTTTAAAACCAGCTTGAATATCAGGGAGTTCACGGTTCACGTATTGCTGAAATCTGGCTTGGAGAATTTAAAGCATTACTTTACTAGCATGTGAGATGAGTGCCATTGTGCGGTAGTTTGAGCATTCTTTGGCATTGCCTTTCTTTGGAATTGGAATGAAAACTGACCTTTTCCAGTCCTGTGGCCACTGCTGAGTTTTCCAAATTTGCCGGCATACTGAGTACAGCACATTAAATCATGCTTACACAAGTGATATTATTGTACTTCTATCACAAATTCAGTTTCTCTACTTCCCATAGGTTACTTGGGAATCTAGACTACATTTCATGTATCTTGATATACCCTGTGATTAACACAGTTTCAGGAAGAGCGCACTGTCCATAAATGACTGATTTACAAAAAAGAAAATTCCCAATTTACATAATGAAATATAAGCACTGGGAACATGCATGACAGTTGTGTAGAAAACAGCCTGTGCGGGCATGCTCAGTCGCTTCAGTCGTGTCTGACTCTTTGCGACCCTATAGACTGTAACCCACCAGGATCCTCTGTCCATGTGATTCTCCAGGCAAGGATATTAGAGTGGGTTGCCATGCCCTCCTCCAGAGCATCTTCTCAACCCAGGGATCAAACCTGCATCTCTTGCATTGCAGGTGGATTATTTACTGCTGAGCCACTGGGGAAGACCAGAAAACAGCACAAATGTGAATAAATGCAAGATTCTAGAAACTGAGATTGTATTCTTTTACAGAAAGAAAGTCTTCTGTGTTTTTTCAGATTGTTGGCTGACATAGAGTAGGGGCAATAATCAGGTTCAGACTGAAAATTAACAAATCCAATACAAATGAAACAGAGGGAAGAGCTCAAGAAGCACTTAACAAACTGTACTAACCTCTGCACAATTTTGAACAGCAAGAAGTTCAAAGACAAGTTTCTAGCATCAGGAAATGATGAGATGGAGAAAGCTTATGCGAATTAAAAACAAGGAACATTACTAAAAATAAAAAGGAACCTGGATTCCTCCTTTGCAAACAGCCTTCCCTGGCTCTATTTCTCCTGAGTATTGGGGGTTTTTTTTTTGGGGGGGGTAGACACATTTGTGGGATCTTAACCCCTCCAGTGTTCTTTCCTGGAGAATCCCAGGGACGGCGGAGCCTGGTGGGCTGCCATCTATGGGACTGCACAGAGTCGGACACGACTGAAGTGACTTAGCAGCAGCAGCAGTGGGATCTTAGTTCCTTGACCAGGGATTGAACCAGGGGCCTCAGCAGTGGAAGTGCTGAATCCTAACCAGTGGACTCCCAGGGAATTCTCCTCTCTTTTTATATGACATGGCTCTGTAGTGGGCTGAAGTAGGATTAAAATGTTGGAGAGGGGTGGGGGAAGTCTAAACTGGCCAGTAGAATCTGAGGAGATTTTACTGATATCTGATTCCATAGTACTTTCGGAGCTTGAATTGAGGCACCTCAGTGAGTTCAAAATACAAATTTGGAACAAGATTGTACAAGAAAAAGAAGACAGCACCTCCCATAACATATTCCACTCCTCTCCTGGTTTTCACCCTTAACATGAGGCTTAGCACATTTAATGCAGTCAGTAAAGGATTCCACTAATTCAGAAATGAAAACGAATTCTCATATCATAAATAAATATCTTTTCTCATTATACACTTTTCTCTATATATTTTTTCTCTTTTTTATTCTTTTTTTTCACACATTTCTTCTTCATTTTCTGGACAACCTCCTGGGCTATGAAGCTACGGGCTGGATAGCTATGTTTGCCAAGCTGACTTCTAGTAATTCTCAAAAACACTGATGGGTCCTTCCAGAAAGTGTTCTCTTGAGTTAGTTCCTGTTGCAGGGCAGTATGTTAGAGACGGTATTTCTAGAAGGCAAGTTTCCTTCCTGGGATTCCTCTCCTGAATCTGGAATGGAAACTGCTAAATAAGTTGTTGAACAGAGGAGGCCCCTGACCCAGATGACTAAATATGGGATAATTTTAAGATTACCTTCAAAGAGTCATGAACTGATAACAGGAAGACTTCTACATCCCGTCACTGCCATGGCCACGCTAATGCCCATGTCAAAGTCCCAGGCTCTCAGAAGAGAAATGAGATACTCCCGGTGGGTGTCCAATCTTTTCACCTCTGGAGAAGCCCCTGTGTGTATAAGACTCATGTTCTGTGGATGTCAGCGATCCCTTCAAGCCCTCCGTGCAGAGTTGAGTGCTGCTCTGTGATGCTTCATGGACTGGAGGGCCCTTTGCCCCCTTGTATCACATCTGTAGAGATACTTAGCAGTATCGACCCAGCCAGATTTTTTTTTTTTAATACATATTCTTCTGAAACCAGCTTGCTCTCTTTAACAAAGGTTTTTGCCAAATAAGATACCCTAATATACTGTGCACCCCAGCTCCCTCTAAGAGGCAGCCCAAAATAAATGGAAACACTTGACTTTTGAGGAAGATATTCCTGGTTCTGCCACTGTTAAGTGTGTGGGCTTCGGTTTGATCATCTTTAAAGTGAGAATAATACTATCTTGTGGGTTCTCCTGAGGGTTAAATGAGTCAATTTAAGTAAAGTGCTTACTCCATAGAAGTTGCTTGAAAATGAGAGCTTGCAATTTGCTCTAAAATTTTCTACATATGAAATTAAATTAGCTGTTCTTATTTGTATCTAATTTATCTAACACATATAAACAAGCATGTGCTTTCTCCAGTATTAAAGGACCAGAACTTCGAAATGATAACGCTGACTTCCATATGCAGATATGTTACTGGGCTCTCAATACAGGAAACATCCCCTGGGCTTGTTATGCTCTGAAGAATAATAGTCTCCCAGGCTTCCTTGGGGCCAGTGACGCCAGATGCACCTAGACTTGGCATTGCCAACTCACAGCTTCCCCCTCCCCCCGCCCACAACGTACAGGGGCATCAGTGCTTGGATTCTGGCAATCTTCATCATGTGTGGGAGTGAACTTGGCAACAGCTGAATACAAACAGTTTGTTGCGGCACTTTCGTTCTGGGATATGCATTCCATCTTATAGATAGCAGTTAAAAACTGAAACAGCTGTTTGATTGTTTCTATGATTAAATGGCCATAGATCAGAATACCATGCAGCCATTAAATAGAGTGAGGTATATTCTTTGCCAAAACATATTAGTAATTAAAAAATAAAGTGCAGAACGCAGTAAAGGATACTGCTACGTGTGGTGTCAATGAAGGAGAATCACACAAACCTCTGTCAGTTAGTTCAGTTACTCTCACACTCATACATGACCACAGGAAAAACCATAGCCTTGACTAGACGGACCTTTGTTGGCAAAGTAATGTCTCTGTTTTTTAATATGCTATCTAGGTTGGTCATAGCTTTCCTTCCAAGGAGTAAGCATCTTTTAATTTCATGGCTGCAATCGCCATCTGCAGTGATTTTGGAGCCCCCCAAAATAAAGTCTGACACTGTTTCCCGTTTCCCCATCTATTTCCCAAGAAGTGATGGGACCAGATGCCATGATCTTAGTTTTCTGAATGTTGAGCTTTAAGCCAACTTTTTTATACATACCAGTAAACTTACATAAGTATATAAGTGTATGTGTTATGTATAGACTGTGAAAGGATACAAAGAAACTGAATACTTGTTGCTTTTAGAAAAGAAACTAGTGCCTAAAAGACAAATATTAGAGGAAGATATTTTTTTCAGTGGAAACTACATCACTAAGTTTGAGTATATATATGTGTGTGTGTGTGTGTGTGTGTGTGTGTGTGTGTGTAATTTATGTATTTATTTTTGGCTGTGCTGCGCAGGCTTTTCTCTAGTTGCAGTGAGTCAGGGCTACTCTCTAGTTGTAGTGTGTGGCTTCTTATTTCAGGGGCTTCTCCTGTTGCAGAGCAGGGGTTCTAGAGGACTCAGCTTGAGCGGTTTCCAACTGCTGGATCCTTAGTTGCCATTCTCAGGCTCTAGAGCACAAGCTCAACATTTGTAGCCCAAGCTCAATAGTTGTGACCCAAGGGCTTAAGTTGCTCCACAACATGTAGATATGATATTCCTGGACAAGAGATCAGTCTGTGGTATCTGCATTGGCAGGTGAATTCTTTACCACTGAAGCCCCCAGAGAAGGCCCTTGAGTTTATATTTTTACCATATGCGCCGCACTAGCAGAGACAGAGACACAAACGATAGAACAGACCCTCTCGGAGCAGAAAAGAGAAGCGCTCTCCTGAGCTCTCTTCCCCTCCCCTGGTCCTCTTCCATCTCTCCACTGCTGGAGGCGCACGGTAGCAAGGGATGCTCAGTAGTTGTGTCTGTTCCTGCCTTTCTCTGTTTTGAAAAACTGTGACTATGCCACAGCAGGAGGTAAAATGAGACAGAGCTTGGAGCCAGGTCGCTGCGGAAGGGTGAAAATCTTGTACTTTGGCAGCCGATCTGTGTTAAATACGATGTTTAAATACTATGGGTCTATTTCTCTGTCGTTCCCCTTCGAGCTCAAAAAGGCTTTTAAAAGATAAAGCTGGTCTCAGCCTTGCTGCTGCTGCTGCTAAGGCACGTCAGTCGTGTCCGACTCTGTGTGACCCGCCAGGCTCCCGTCCCTGGGATTCTCCAGGCAAGAGCACTGGAGTGGGTTGCCATTTCCTTCTCCAATGCATGAAAGTGAAAAGGCTCTGCCTTGCTAAGCTGAGCCAAAGGGTAAATTTGCTCTATTGCGCTGACTCGCGGGGAGCAAGCAACGTAGCACCCCCTGCCGGTTTGTGCAGTGAGAGGCGCCTCAGCGGGAAAAGCGGGTGGATCCGCCAGAAGAAAGGCTGCCGGCCAGGATCACAGATTCACAAGAACCGTTCGTGAACAAAAGAGCTCCATTACTCAGCATCACCCTGGGGCTTCCGGAAGTAGACGCTGCCCCACTCCCACTCCCATGCGCTGCGAACCTGCGAAGATTCCCCAGGTGAAAGGGGTACCAAGGAAAAGCTGGGAAAGTGGCAGGTGTCTGCCTAGGATGTCGCGGGGCCCCTGCGCTCATCTGGCAGGAAGGGCAATCACGCCTGCCCGAGACAGCAAAACCCTTCTCCCGTCCTGCACCCACGTCTCCTCACCCAACTCCCTGTCACAAGAGGCGCCCTGAGAGTGAGAGACAGTGGGCCGGGTCAGTGAGGGGTGCAAATTCGGGGAAGGAGTCTAACCAGAGGGAGCACCACCGAAGGCACCCAGTAAGGCGCGAGTGTGCTGAGATCCTCAGGGCGTCCCTGAGGACCTGGTGACCTGGGAGGCCTGATGACTGATGACTCTACTGGTCCAGCACACAGGCCATCCGGATATACCAGGACCAGATCCTAGACCTCTAAGGAGAGTCAGAGGGCCAGGACCCCAGGGAGACCATGTACTGGGTGATGAGTTTTCAGAGGTGGACGTACCAGTTATTCCTTCAGGCACCTGGTAGGCTTGGCACTGCATGTCCTTTTTCCCTTGCAAGCTCTGGTGAAAGAAGGTATTGAGGGACTTGCAGACCCTAGAGACCATCCCCCTCCGCTGTATCATCATGTGGTGGTACTAACTGGACCCACATGCGATCCTGGACCTGGGGCGGTCCTGTGGATGCTGGGGAATCTGGGGACTGGGAGAAAACCATCTGATATAGCAGCAGAAACCTGGAGAAGGGTCTGTGTGGTAACTATGTTTTCCGTGAAAGACACACTGTGAGGGTTAGTCTCTTTCCAGAGACAAGGTGTCTGCCCTTCTCCTAGTTAAGAAATGTAGTGCTGCAAGTTCTCACAACTCTCAAAGGGAGTTTTCTGACACTCTCTCTTCTGCATCAGCTCACTCACTTGGCCACACCTTCTTCTACTTGACCCATCTCCTTTCTTTCCTTCTCTGGGGCTTCCCCTTCCTGTACTGCCATCTGGCCCAGCTTTTTTCCCCCTAACTTTTTGGCCACATGGGATCTTAGTTCCTCCGCCAGGGATCCAACCAGCAACCTCTGCAGTAGAATCACAGGAGTCTTAACCACTGCACCACCAGGGAAGTCCGTGGCCCAGCACATTTCTGATCATAGTGCTGGAGTCTAGATTTCTTCAAGGAACGGAGATGGGGGGAGCTGTCACACACGTAAAGGGCCAAGTTCCCCCCTCCCTCTAGACCTGGTGCAGAGGTCCCATCTTATCCCAAAGGATCTATGATCCTCACCTAACCCCTCTTCAGTAATTGCCATAACTTACATTGTGAAGTGCTGCAGGATTACAAAGCATTTCCCCCCATCTGATCCTTACCACCACCTTATGAGTTAAAGCAAGCATTTTTACAACCCCATTTTATAAAGAGATAAATGACTCTCTGATGTTTGTGACCTGCCCAAAGTCAGCTAAAAAGTGAGAGACAGCCTAATAATGATGAACCCTTCACATTCAATAAAGCTCCCCACCAACAGAAACCTGCCTCATGCTGCAAACTAAGAAAGCCTGACCAGTCTCCGCTTTCTCTCTCCGCTTCCTCTCATGCTCACTTAGACTTATTTCTAACGACCTCACTCAACCCCTTACCCACTCTTCTCCCCAGGACCACAGAAGGGTCACAGCTGTTACCACCCCTTGAGCAAGAGTCCTCCCCTCCACAGTCTTGACCTCATGTGTGGAGCCCCCTCTACTTGGCCCCAGGCTGAGGTTCTCCCACTTAAGGTTGAGGAGTCTGTAGCTGGAGAGGTGTTGAAGGGCTCTCCTTCCAAGGTGTATTGTTATATCACCAGGGGGTGGGGGAGTGGGGAGGAACTGGGTGCACTGGGGTTGAGGAAAGAGTACAGTCCCATTATTTTCCAGGGATGAAAGCTGAGACTTTCAGTCTTGACACTCAAGTAGGACCTCAAGCAATATATGCGTAGACTGTAGAGCAGGAGGCCAGGAGTCTTTGGGGAAATCAGATCCGGGCACGGACTGGGAGGGTGAAAAGAATGGAAGACAGCCCGAGTTTCTGGGCTCCCCAGATAATCATCCTCCTCTCCCTGAGCCTCTTTGTTGCCACAGGTTATATGGGAAAGGAGTCTGATTATTCATGTCCTCTGGAAGGGCAGTGGTAAAGAGAAAGAGAGCCTAACTAGAAAGCATAAATCCTTTGGCCAAATGCAACCCACTCTGAGCAACAAGTCAGCCTCCAGACCGACTGTCCTCTCCCCTAAATAGCCCTGCTGCTGCTGCTGCTGCTGCTGCTGCTAAGTCGCTTCAGTCATGTCCAACTCTGTGCGACCCCGTAGATGGCAGCCCACCAGCTCCCCCGTCCCTGGGATTTTCCAGACAAGAACACTGGAGTGGGTTGCCATTTCCTTCTCCAATGCAGGAAAGTAAAAAGTGAAAGTGAAGTTGCTCAGTTGTGTCCGACTCTTCACGACCCCATGGACTGCGCCCACCAGGCTCCTCCGTCCATGGGATTTTCCAGGCAAGGGTGCTAGAGTGGGGTGCCATTGCCTTCTCCCTAAATAGCCCTGGGACTCTCTACTTTGAAGCCAGGAAATCAATGGGTCTAGAGATAAGAATATTCATAGATTCCCAGTGAGGAAGAGGCTCTCAGAGATAGCTGGAAGGAAGGGAAGAGGGCCTGAGGATGGAAAGTATCAGGAGGAAGAGCTGAGATCTGAGGAAAAGAACTGATGTTGACTATATGGGCAATCCTGCTCCCTCTAATGCCGTCCCCGGCTCCATGAAGAAAAGCCCTAGTACTCTTCTCCTTTCACCATGAGAGCCAGAGCTTTGGTTTGAGACTCTTTTTTCACAGTCCACACTCTGGGTCAGCTCTCCAAGTGCCTCATCAGCCTTAAGGCACTGCAGCCTGGTTGCGGGGTCCTCCCTTCACTCAGCCAAGTCTGCTTTTCTATTAGTTGATTCTTTCAACCTGACCACTCAGCCCTGATTGGCCTCATTCTTAGATTCAGGGTTTCGCCTGTGGTTCAGACCCCATTCTGATCTGCCACAGGCCTATAGACAAGAATCCTTATCCCTCATCTGGAAAATTTAAGTAAAGGATACACTTTCACTTATGATACATGTTGCATAGCTCTTGCTAAGTAAATCTTTACCAAATGAAATGGAGCCACCAGCTAAGTGAAAGGAAAGTGCTCGAGTCCCTAAAACAGGCATCTCAGCCATCTAGCCATTTACAGTGTGATGGGGTGATGACAGGGCTCCTCCTATTTGTAGAGCTCTTTCTTGGTCTCCCAGGTTTCTGCTCGGGCATCTACACTGTCACTGCTTGAGAGTACTTTCTCATAGGTCTGCATGCCTTTGGGACCTGCAATATGACCTTATTTAGCTTGTTCTTGTTTTGGAGGAGGTGGAACATAAAAACAAACTATATGTTGACTCTTTCTAGTGTTGCAGAACTTTACCCTCTCCAAGCCTTTAACTTTTCCTTTAGGTTATAATTCTCAGACTTTCAGTCATGTCTGCTGACCTCTGGCTCTTCTAAAAGGTCTCCCATCTCACACCCTTGTCCACTTCCCTGGTGGCTCAGACAGTAAAGAATCTGCCTGCAATGCAGGAGACCAAAGTTCAATCCCTGGGTTGGGAAGATCTCCTGGAGAAGGGAAATGACAACCCACTCCAGCACTCTTGCCTAGAGAATTCCATGGACAGAGGATCCTGATGGGCTACAGTCCATAGGGTTGGCAAAGAGTCGGACACAACTGAGCAACTAACACACACATCTCACTCTTGGCAATTCTGGTGAACAGAAATAAGTCCGTCCTTCTCCAGAGACAATTAGCCTATATTCCCATCACTTCCTCCTATACTGTGGCCTGACTCTGCTCTACCAAGGCATCAGGAGCCTCATGCCAGATTAAACTGCCAAGGAAAGGGAAAGGATCGTGTGAGTCTTGCCTGTCTTGTTTCCTGTGGCTCCAGCTTTCCTACTTAAGAAGTCGCCTCTGCTTCCTATTAGGGACTTAGGGATCACTGAAGTCCTGCATTATGCTGAAGGGACCCAGGGAATGCAGTTCATGCTTGCCAGCTGCTACTACAAGGGAGTTGGTAGCCAAGGTGGCCTATTTCCTCTGTCTATCCCAGAGAACTGAAGGGTTGAATATGTACCTCTAGGTAGAAAATAAAAACCAGAGTCAAAGGAAAGTCAAGTGTAAAAATTGTTTCTAATGTCAGCCTTGAGAATGGTTACATAACTTCCTGAAATCCTTTCTAGGCCTACCCTCTAGTCATGTTGAATCAGGGACAGCCAACTCCAGGTCCTAGTCTGACTCTGCCTGGAACACATGATTTTCTGGGGTAATTATTTATCCTTCCAGATTCAGTGTGGTAACATCTCAGCAGGAAAACTTTCCAGTCCCCTGCCATACACTTCCCAGACTTGCGGTTGGGCTCATATCTTCCCCCATTCTCACTTACATTATGATGATTGGATTGTTGGGTTTTATTTCCCAGCAGACTGACAATTCCTGAAGGGCACAATGTGAAGTGAAAGTCGTTCAGTCGTGTCCAACTCTTTGCGACCCCATGGATCGTCCATGGAATTCTCCCGGCCAGAATATTGGAGTGGGTAGCCTTTCCCTTCTTCAGAGGATCTTCCCAAGCCAGGGATCGAATCCAGGTCTCCCGCACTGCAGACACAGAAGAGCACAATATGCAGCACTAATCTCTTGATGTTTCTGTCTTGAATGTTATCACACAAACGTGTTGTCGCTCAGTCGTGTCCGACTCTTTGTGACCCCATGGACTGTAGCCAGCCAGGCTCCTCCATCCATGGGATTTTCCAGGCAAGACTACTGGAGTGGGTTGCCATTGCCTTCTCCAGGGGATCTTCCTGACCCAGGGATCGAACCCAAGTCTCCTGCATTGCAGGCAGACGCTTTACCTTCTAAGCCACCAGGGAAGCCCGTTATCATACAAGGACTCTATAAATGTTTATAGAATAACAAAACTGGGATCAATGGATCAAAGGACCCAAAACACTCCTTTTGGCTCCTGATATATTGCAAACTGCCCTCCAAAAAATTAACACCTATTTATAATGCCATCTGCTATGGAATATAAGTTTCACTGCAACTTTGCTGGTTTATAAGGAAAAAGTCATCCTAATTTTGAGGGGTTTTTTGTTTGTTTTTATTTTTGCTTTTTGGACACACTGTCAGGCATGAGGGGATCTTAGTTTCCCTACCAGAGATGGAACCATCCCCATTGCAGTGGAAGTACAGAGTCTTAACCACTGAACTGCCAGGGAAGTCCCTATTATATTGTTTTAACATGCTTTTCTTTACTAGTGAAGTTAGTTTCCCCAATGTTTATCTGACTAACATGATCCTCTATTGTGAACTGTCTCTTTATATCTTTGTGTGTGTGTGTGTGTGTTAGTCGCTCAGTCGTGTCCGACTCTTTGCGACCCCACGGACTGTAGCCCACCAGGCTTCTCTGTCCATAGAATTCTCCAGGCAAGAATACTGGAGTGGATTGCCATTCCCTTCTCCAGAGGAACTTCCCAACCCAGGGATCGAACCCTGGTCTCCTGCATGGCAGGCAGATTCTTTACCGTTTGAGCTACAGGGAAGTCTCTTTATATCTTAGTAATCACTTTCTCTGACAACAAAGCTACAGCCAAATTTCTTTCTCCCCTTAAGCAAGGAGCCACAGGCCCAATCTTGTAGTTGAATAAAGGATTTGTGTCCTAATTTCCATAGATCCATATCAATGGGCCTCAGAGGGTAGTTTACAACCTAAGTCTGTTACAAGGCCCAGGGCAGTTAAGATTCTCCACATTACAGACTTTATTTTCTTGGTAGGAGTTGCATCATCAAAAAAGCAAGAGAATACCAGAAAAACACCTACTTCTGCTTTATTGACTACATCAACGCCTTTGACTGTGTGGATCACAACAAACTAGAAAATTCTTAAAGAGATGGGAATACCAGACCACCTGACCCGCCTCCTGAGAAATCTGTATGCAGGTCAAGAAGCAACAGTTAGAACTGGACATGGAACAACAGACTGATTCCAAATTGGGAAAGGAGTACGTCAAGGTTGTATATTGTCACCCTGCTTATTTAACTTATATGTAGAGTGCATCATGCAAAATGCCAGGCTGAATGAGGCACAAGCTGGAATCAAGATTGCCAGGAGAAATATCAATAGCCTTAGATATGCAGATGACACCACACTTATGGCAGAAAGCAAAGAACTAAAAAGCCTCTTGATGAAAGTGAAAGAGGAGAGTGAAAAAATTGGTTTAACACTAAATATTCAGAAAACTAAGATCATGGCATTCAGTCCCATCAGTTCATGGCAAATAGATGGGGAAACAATGGAAACAGTGACAGACTTTATTTTGGGGGGCTCCAAAATCACTACAGATGGTAACGCAGCCATGAAATGAAAAGACGCTTGATCCTTGGGAGAAAAGCTATGACCAACCTAGACAGCATATTAAAAAGCAGAGACATCGTTTTGCCAACAAAGGTCCGTCTAGTCAAAGCTATGGTTGTTATTCCAGTAGTCATGTATGGATGTGATAGTTGGGCTATAAAGAAAGCAAACAGAAGAATTGATGCTTTTGAACTGTGGTGTTGAAGAAGACTCTTGAGAGTCCCTTGGACTGCAAGGAGATCCAACCAGTCTATCCTAAAGGAAATCAGTTCTGAATATTCATTGGAAGGACTGATGCTGAAGCTGAAACTCCAATACTTTGGCCACCTGATGCGAAGAACTGACTCACTGGAAAAGACCTTGATGCTGGGAAAGATAGAAGGTGGGAGGAGAAGGGGACGACAGAGGATGAGATGGTTGGATGGCTTCACCAACTCTATGGACATGAGTTTGAGTAAGCTCAGGGAGTTGGTGATGAACAGGGAAGACTGGTGTGCTGCGGTTCATGGGATTGCAGAGTCAGACATGACTGAGCAACTCATCTGAACTGAACTGAGAAGCTACAGACAAGAAATACAGTCTGGGACTTCCCTGATGATACAGTCAGTAAGAATCCACTTGCCGATGCACGGGACATGGGTTCAATCCCTGGTCCAGGAAGATTTCACATGCCTCGGAGCAACTAAGCTCACATGCTGCAACTACTGAAGCTGGTAAGCCTAGAACCCGTGCTCTGTAATTAGAGAAGCCACTGCAAGAAGCCCTCAAGCAGCAATGAAGACCCAGCGCAACTATAAATAAATAAATAAATAGAATTATGTTTTTAAATGTTAAAAAAAAAAAAAGGAAAGAAATATAGTCTGGCAGTTTTCAACAGATGCCTAAAATTTCTGGAAAAGCACAAGAAAAAGATCTATCCTGTCTGTCCCTTGAAATTTGCCAAGTCCATTCTCTAGAACGTCTTCCCTTAAACCTCTAGATGGAGAGGGAAAGCAAGAGTACGAAGCAGGTAGTACTCCAGAGCACAGGTCAAGGGCATGCCCACCCTGAAAACTTCTTAGCCAGATTTACAATCAGCTGTTTAAGTTGTTGTCATGTAAATTTCAAGGACAATCTTTTTCTCCAAAAAATGTGCTCTGAGATTCTACTCCCTCCCTATACCTCCCTGAAGGTGGCCTCTCCCATTTCCTCTGATAGATGGTTAGGGAAAGAATGTTTCTGCCATGGTGACAATGATTTTTCACAGTACATGATAGCAAGCATTAAGGAATTTGGCATGGAACAGTCTCACCCACCATTCAGACTTTGAAGCCTGCTCCAGTTCATTTCAAAGTTCACACACTGCCAGTCTCCGTTTTGCTTTAGTTTAGTCACCAAGTCATATCTGACTCTTTTGCCACCCGATGGACTGTAGCCTGCTAGGCTCCTCTGTCCATGGGATTTCCTGGCAAGAATACTGGAGTGGGTTGCCATTTCCTTCTCCAGGGGATCTTCCTGACCAAGGGATCGAACCAACGTCTTCTGCATTGCAGCTGGATTCTTTACTATCTGAGCCACTGATTTTTTGTTTTTGTTCAGTCTCTTAGTCCTGCCCAACTCTTTGTGATCCCACGAACTGCAGCACACCAAGCTTCCCCATCCTTCACCATCTCCTGGAGCTTGCTCAAACTCATGTTCATTGAATTGGTGGTGCCATCCCACCATCTCGTCTTCTGCTGTTCCCTTCATCTCCTGTCTTCAATTTTTCCCAGCATCATGGTCTTTTCCAATGAGTCAGCTCTTTGCATCAGGTGGCCAAAGTGTTGGAGCTTCAGTTTCAGCATCAGTTCCTCTAATGAATATTCAAGGTTGATTTACTTTAGGATTGACTGGTTTGATCTCCTTGCAGTCCAAGGGACTCTCAAGAGTCTTCTCCAACACCACAGTTCAAAAGCATCAATTTTTCAACCTTCAGCTTTCTTTATAGTCCAACTCTTGCAGCCATACATGACTACTGGAAAAACCATAGCTTTGACTATATGGACCTTTCTTGGCAAAGTATGTCTCTGCTTTTTAATATGCTGTCTAGGTTTGTCATAGCTTTTATTCCAAGAAGCGAGCATCTTTTAATTTTGTGGCTACAGTCACCATCTGAGCCACCAGTTTAGGCCAGAACTGTTTATCCCTTGATCTCTAAAGAAGCAGCATTCTTTCCGTCTGAACTCTGGGCCCCGCCTTCATGGCTCAAGTAGAAACTACCCTCCTTATGCCCATACAAAGTCAACTCCAAGAGTTCATCTGTATTTTGTTTAGAGAACATTTCTAAACAAGTCTCTTCTTGGCTAACAATTCTAAACTTTTCCTATCCTGAAAATATTCTCCCTCTGATCTGTCCTCATTGTCCTCCTCCTCACTCTAAAGAAATGCTTCTTTAAAAAAAAAATTACCAACTATAGAGGATCCAGAGAGTCAGCAACACATCTCTTTCAGGAACTCATCCAATTCACTCAAAAATTTTTTGATCAGATACTTACTGGGAATCTGCTATGACTACATACCTGACTTTGCCTAAGTGCTGAAGGTACAGCCAGAACTACCCATTGGCCCAAGAAAGAGGAGTCCCTTTCCTGGGTCTCACATTTAAGAAAATCCCATATGTAACTAATGTAGACAAATACATAAGTTTACTATAGAATACAGAGTTGCTTCTGTCACTTGGGATCCTCTGCAACCTAAAATCATTCTGAACTTCTGCTTCCAGGACTGACATGGCCCTAAGCCAGGGGGAAACACCTCCCACATCTCTTGCGCAAATCCTTAAAGGTGACTGTGTCTAAGTGACAAGACTGCTTGTAGATTGTGCCTCCGCCAGACATTGCTTCCAAGTACAAGGGAGGACTAGGCAGCAGAAGCATATAGGTTAAAAAAAAAAAATCAAATTTGTCAAATTCTTCCTCTCAGAGAGCATGAATGGAATATATTTTAAAATAATATTTGATTTGTTTATTTTTGGCTGTGTTGGGCCTTCATTGCTGCACGGGCTTTTTCTGTAGCTGCAGAGGGTGGGGGCTACTCTCTAGTTTAGGCGCCCAGGAGGGCAGAATGCAGACGGCCTTTCCTGCGCAGAGGCGCTGCTGTGGATGGACCTGGGGCTTGGGTGCTGGGCTCCAGCTCTTTGCTCTGGGCCCTGGGTCGCTGGTCAACACCCATGGGACCAAAGGCAAAACAGCCCAGCATCAGAATGACCAATGGTGACTAAGCACCTGTTACCTCACCTCTGATGTGGTTACAAAGTCCTGGAACCATGCACACCCAGAGAAACTCTCCCTAAGGGTTAGCTGTAGTCAGGGACATTTTTCTTTCTTTAAAAATTTTTTTGTCTGCGCTGGGTCTTTGTCACTGCAGGTCTTTCTCTAGTTGTGGTGGGCTGGGCACTCTCTAGCTGCAGTGTGCAGGCTTCTCTTGTTGCAGAGCATGGTCTGTAGGATGCACAGGCTTCAGTTCGTGGGGCACGTGGGCACAGTAGTTGTGGTTCCCTGGCTCTGGAGCACAGGTTCAGTACTTGTGGCGCATGGACTTATTTGCTCCACAGCATGTGGAATCTTCCCAGACCAAGGACTGAACCCACATCTCTCACATCAGCAGGCAGATTCTTTACCACTGAGCCACAAGGGTAACCCTCAAAATACATTTTTATACTATGACGTATCATAGTACCAAGCACCTATTTTCTTTTTTCCCTTCATGTTTCAATGCATAGTTCTGAAGGTACTCAAAAATTAACACAATATTCCTAACAGTTGTACATTGCAGCCGAGGCACAGTTTGCAATAGCCAACAATGTCGTTACTCTTAAATTTGTATATATGTAGGTTAGGACAACATGTGTGAACTTGATACTAATTCTTTATAATTTCTGTGTATCTAGATACTGCTTTAAGATATAGTAACGAAGTTGCAATATAAGGTATATAGAACTTTATATAATAAAATAATCCTTAATACAATATAATAATGTTAATTTAACATATGCAACCCCATTATAGTGTGAGAACATGATATGTAAAACCAACAATTCATTTCCAAATCTAACTATTACTTTAAGAACTGTATTGATAATACCAGTTGCTATGGACTTAACAGAGCAAAATATTTTCAAATTAAATTCAGTTTTAAAAACCAATAACTATAATTCAAGAAAGTCTGGCTAATTTGACATCTATTGCTGTCCAGAGGACATAAATTATGTAAAAATGTGGACAGGCATTTTGCTGAAATGAAGGCAAAAAAAATTTTTCAGCTATTCCTTTAGAAGGTCAATCTTTGTGCCCTGCTTCCTTTAAACAGAAGACATTCCATTGCATTGATTCTCTGATGTTTTCAACTCCAGTATTCTTGCCAGGACTTTGGAAGGAACATGATTATATGGAAGTTAAAGAGCTATTTCTGGTATGAAGGATGTATATGCCTATAGTAAGAAAGTTTGTGGAGGAGTATATTAGACTCTGGGGCTATCCATATGTTTCTGGGTCACTGATGCTATCAGCATTTGATGACAATTAACAGAGGCTGGAGAGTTCATGCATGGGTGGGTCATACATTTTTTTGCTTCCTCCCATTCCAGGGGCCTTTAGATTGCCCTTTTCCTCTGTTTTCAGCCATCCTTCCAAAGATCATTTCCTTTTCCTTTCCCAAGATTCTTATCAACCAGGACTGGAACCACCTTTCAGTTCAGTTCAGTTGTTCAGTCTTGTCCGACTCTTCAACCCCATGGACTGCAGCACACCAGGCTTGTATAAAACCATATTATATCAAGAGCTAGAACAGAGCCAGAGAATGCTGCACATGGAGAATACTGGGGTCAAGGAAAGGAACAATCTTGTTCATTTACAAAAGCTCTGAATCCCCAGAAAGGAGCCAGAGAGGGCCTCTAAGAGGCAGATGAATGTGATTTCCAAATGAGCTAGAAATGAGGAAGAACAGAATAAGAAAGGACAGGAGGGACAGTTGAGTTAGCTGGGGTGTGGTGATGAGAAGTCAGATTCAGGACTGACTTAGGAAGAGAACTGGAAAGGAAAATTTGGAAGAGCCATGCCAAGCACAGGGGCGACTGCATCCCCATGGCATACCCTGGAGTGTGCAGGACCAACAAAGCAGAGAGGTCAGTCAAGGACAGCAAAGCCCCTCTCCCTTGCTCCCAGCAGACAGCATCACTCCCTCTACCTAACTCGTGGGTTTCTTATAGATGCAGAGACATCTGTAGGTGAGAGACACACAGAGTCACCATCCATTCACACTCCGCCTCCATGACAGATACACATTTACTCTCCACCTCCATGACAGATACATACACATGCTCTAGAGACAGGAAGACAAAAGTACAGCCATTTTGGAAAAGGACTAGTGAATGGTCTTGGGAAGCTAAGAAACAAAGGCTCTAGGGGCCTTAGTTCCAGAGACAAAAATCAGGCTCACAGCAGTAAAAGATTACCTTTATCTCTGTTACACTAATGAGTATGCTTAGTTGCCACAAGACAAGAAACTCAACTATAAATTTTAACCTTATCTGTTCTGGTGCTTTCTTACAGAAAATTGTCATGTACTTCTATTCCCTCACAGAAGCACTCCTATTTCTGCTAGCTATCTTGGAGCCACCTGCTGCAGATCAAACAAGTTTCATGATTTCTGGAGATTATTGGTGATCACCAGACAAACCCTCCTTTTTGTTACAAAAACAACTTGCCCCTTCTACTCAGGGAACTGACACTTTTCCCCTCATCCTCTCCTTTATGCACAAGCTATCTGTTTCAATAAAAATTTTTGCTTATCTAAGAGTCTTTTTTTTGTTGTTCATTACATCTTTATAACTCATTTATTTTTTTAATTGAAGTATAGTTGATGTATAATATCATGTTAGTTTCAGATGTACAGCACAGTGATTCCATTATACAAATATATAATATATATATATATATATATATATACTTATTTTCAGAGTATTTTCCCTTAAAGTTATTACAAGGTATTGAGTAGAGTTCTGTGAGCTATATAGTAGAGCCTTGTTAGTTGCCTAAGAGTCTTGTGGAAGCAATTACTCATTTCTGTGGTATTGCTGTCCAAAAAGGTGGAAAGGGCCCTATAATACCCCCACATATGTACACATAGCTGTATGTACTCCCTCTTCCAAAGATTGCCCTGATAACAGCATTATCTTTGTAGGTAAATGTACTGAGAAGACCTACCTTCCCTTCCAAAATGAACAACAGCTATTGCCAGTCAAGGCTGATGCTGGTTGGAGAGCTTTGCCTGTTTTGCTACAGCTTAAAAATACCAGGGTGTCTTATGGATTTTTACGGTGTTCCCATGGTTAAGAATCTGCCTTGCAATGTAGAAGACACAGGTTTGATCCTTGGTTGCGGAAATAGACCCTACATGCCACCTGGCATGGACAAAAAAAATAATGAATATTGAATTATAAACAAACAAACATAAAGGTTTCCTTTAGACTGATGACCAGGAAAGGAACTCAATTCCCTTGAAGGAATCTGCCCAGCCCAGGATGTGGTCCTCAGTTGATGAAAAGATTGAGTAATAGTAGAAGACTGCTTATAACTCTAAAGCACATGGGACAAATCAGATGGATGCCAGCCAACTAATATTGGACACATATGGTGATTTGTGAGACTTGTTTGTGTTCAGTCACTCAATCACGTCTGATCTTTGCAACACTGTGAGCTGTAGTCCACCAGACTTCTCTGTAGGGGATTTCTCAGGCAAGAATACTGGAGTGGATGCCATTCCCTCCTCTAGGGGATCTTCTCAAGTGCTCGAACCCATGTCTCCTGGGTTGGTAGGCAGATTCTTTACAACTGAGCCATCTGGGAGCAATTTGTTTAGTTGTTTTTTTTTTTTGTTTTTTTTTTTTAGAATTCTCCTGTTTAGTATACACAATAAGAGCAAATAGCAGAAGGGTACAAAACTCAAATTGATATAAATTCAAGAAACAAAACATTCTCATGTAAACATATCTCTATGCCAAACTAGAAGTCATTAAAATGAGAAATAAATAACATTTTAGAAATAAAATATTCTTTATGATATAATTAATTCTTTATCTTCTTTTATTTCCTTCTTTTATTATATGCATTTCTATTTAGTAGTACAGTTTAAGAGAAACTTCCTTCTGGCATTTTAATCAAATAGAGGTCTTTTTTCTGATTATGACTCTTGAGTTATTGCTTCCCATTCATAGTACCAGTTTCTTAACTTGCTCTGTTTATTTTATGCAATATTCTCCAAATTAAGATCTTCAAAGAAATCTTCATGTGAATCAATTAAAATATATTTTCTGATTTCTTTGGTCCAATCAAAACATAGTATTATTTTACATTTAATGATAGATGAGATTATTTAACACAGTTTTCAGAGGGGGTTGTATGACAATTAGTATATACCAGAAGTCACTGAAAGTTTTAGTGTAATGAAAGTCAATTAAGTTAATCCTTTCTTTTTCAGCTTTATTGTTTAGGTATTTTTAAAAGGATGCCTCACCCCTTACTGAAGTGAATTGTTTTGACCAAGAGCTTTTACTTCACCTTGTCAAATTATAAACATATTGTTATTTTTAAATCTCATAAATATAGGTATGTAAATCTTATTTTTAAATCTGCCTTTGAGAGAAAATTTTAAAAGTAGAAATTGTGTTTATATCTGAAATAAGTAATGCAAACATCCAGTTTTTGTGGAAGAACTGATGAGGATCTAAGGTCAGGTTCCCAGCTGTCTGCACTAACCCTCAATCCCTGGTATGAGTTTTAGCATATAAGCCTGGGAAGCCACACCATCTCTGAATACTGAGCAATCGAGCTCCAATATCCCTTTACTTCTAATGGAGAGAGCTGAGTCGGATTTCCTGCAGACCATGACCACTAGTCTTTGAAAGGACTCAGCTTTCCTGTGCAAAGTGAGGAAGAAAATCTTGCAGGTGGAGGTCACTGATATGCGCAGTCACTAGGCAGCGTGAAATGCATGGAAACACTGGCATGATGAAGACATTATTTCTAGGTTGGTGTCTCTGTTCCTGTTTTCCTATACTACACATTCGCTTACTCCTCATTTAGCTAATCGACAGAAATAAATGTAAATGCTGCATTAATAAAGTGAATGTGGTGTGTCATAAATATGTTCTCTCAGGATAGCCTGTACTTTGAAATCCTGAAGCCTATGGGCTTTATACTCAATCTTATTACTCAGAATAAAACACATATCCTTTCTTGTAGTTCTTGGCCTGCTAAATCCTTCAAAGTCCTAAAAGAGATGTAAAGAAATCTATTCTAACTCAATTTGGTCAATCCAGTGAATCTTTATCACTGTTAGAGAATTTTCTTGGTCTTGCCTTCCCTCCCTGGGGCAAGAATCACTCTGAGTCCAGAGTTACATTTAAATTACATTCCAGCAACACGGAAGTCAAACCAGTAGAAATGTACCATGTCTACTTATTGAATATCTAACTTGGTCCCCGTATCTATTAATAGGACCTATTAAACTGAAATGCCCCCAAATCTCTACTTTAGAATACTTTTTTTTTAATAACTCCCCTTTCCATGCTGTAGAAAGTACAGTTGTCAAAGCACAGTCAAATGCCAAAAACCTAAATATCTAAACATTAGAACAAGGTGTTAATTCAGTTGGTAGTGATACCATCCTTAACCACAGCAGGGAAGAAAAGGATGATGCTAATGACAACCCACTCCAGTGTTCTTGCCTGGAGAATCCCAGGGATGGGGGAGCCTGGTGGGCTGCCATCTATGGCGTCGCACAGAGTCAGACATGACTGAAGTGACTTAGCAGCAGCAGCAGCAGAGATTCCTAGAGATTAACTTAACACATAACTGAGATTCCAAAAATGAATATAAAGCACAAGACACAGAATCAATAATCAAAGATAGAAGAAATATTTCTTTGGCAGGAGGTAGAAATAGGTAGACCTCATAGATTCTCACCATAGGCAATTCCCACCATTGCTTTAAAAAGAATGTCTAAAACATAACAAAAGAACAGCATTCTGAAAATTCCTAAGTAGGAAAAGTAGACCACTAACAGTTCAGTTCAGTTCAGTCGCGCAGTCGTGTCTGACTCTTTGCGACCCCATGAATCGCAGCACGCCAGGCCTCCCTGTCCATCACCAACTCCCGGAGTTCACTCAGACTCACGTCCATCGAGTCCATGATGCCATCCAGCCATCTCATCCTCGGTCGTCCCCTTCTCCTCCTGCCCCCAATCCCTCCCAGCATCAGGGTCTTTTCCAATGAGTCAACTCTTCGCATAAGGTGGCCAAAGTACTGGAGCTTCAGTTTTAGTATCATTCCTTCCAAAGAAATCCCAGGGTTGATCTCCCTCAGAATGGACTGGTTGGATCTCCTTGCAGTCCAAGGGACTCTCAAGAGTCTTCTCCAACACCACAGTTCAAAAGCATCAATTCTTCAGCTCTCAGCCTTCTTCATAGTCCAACTCTCACATCCATACATGACCACAGGAAAAACCATAGCCTTGACTACACGGACCTTAGTCGGCAAAGTAATGTCTCTGCTTTTGAATATACTATCTAGGTTGGTCATAACTTTTCTTCCAAGGAGTAAGCGCCTTTTAATTTCATGGCTGCAGTCACCATCTGCAGTGATTTTGGAGCCCCAAAAAACAAAGTCTGACACTGTTTCTACTGTTTCCCCATCAATTTCCCATGAAGTGATGGGGCCAGATGCCATGATCTTCGTTTTGTAGGTCACTAAGTCCTGTCCAACTCTTTTGCAACCCCATGGACTGTAGCCTGCCAGGCTCCTCTGCCCATAGGCAAGAACACTGGAGTGGGCTGCCATGTCCATTTCCCAGGCAAAAACACTGGAGTGGGTTCCACTGCCTTAGTGCAGGAGATCTTCCCGACCCAGGGATCGAACCTGCATCTCCTGCATTGGCCAGTGTATTCTCTACCACTGGGCCATCAGGGAAGCCCAAAAGAGGAGTACAGACAATAATAATCCATGCCATTCCCTGAAAAAATAAAAATTACCATGTGGACACCAAGAGAATGATACTTTAGTTAACTTTTTATTCTTCAGTTCAGTTCAGTCGTGTCTGACTCCTTGTGACCCCATGAATTGCAGCACACCAGGCCTCCCTGTCCATCACCAACTCCCGGAGTTCACTCAAATTCACGTCCATCGAGTCGATGATGCCATCCAGCCATCTCATCCTCTGTCGGCCCTTTCTCCTCCTGCCCCCAATCTCTCCCAGCATCAGAGTCTTTTCCAATGAGTCAACTCTTCGCATGAGGTGGCCAAAGTATTGGAGTTTCAGTGTTAGCATCATTCCTTCCAAAGAACACCCAGGACTGATCTCCTCTAGAATGGACTGGTTGGATCTCCTTGCAGTCCAAGGGACTCTCAAGAGTCTTCTCCAACACCACAGTTCAAAACCATCAATTCTTTGGCACTCAGCCTTCTTATATGAAGACAACAGAGTCATTCTTAGAATACTAATACTTATTTAACTGAGAGTTCTTTCTGAATGCCTTTGATGTAACAGCACTATTCTAAGTGCTGTGCATATAGTGGTGAGCAAATCAGACATCACCTGCATTTTAAAAATTTCGTCCCCATGATGCTGAAAGCTCAGCCTCTCTGTACACCAGTGCCAAATCAAATCACAAAGTTCTAAAGTGGAAAAGAATAGCTTTATTGCTCTGCCAGGCAAAGGGAGACACAGTGAGTTCCTGCCCTCAAAATCTATGTGTCCCAACCAAGAAGGATTTCATGAGAAGTTTTATAGCAATGTTCAAGGCTTGGGTCCCAGACAAGATTAGAGTGTGTGGAGGGCCTTGTTCAAAATTGGGAAAGGAGTATGTCAAGGCTCTATATTGTCATCCTGATAATTTAACTTATTTGCAGAGTATGCAAAATGCAAAATGCCAGGCTGGATGAAGCACAAGCTGGGTTTTCTATTTTTTGTTGTGCTTGTGGGAACTTAGTTCCCCAACCAAGTATCAAACCTGGGCCTTTAGCAATGAGAGAACAAGTCCTAACCACTGGACCACCAAGGAATTCCCTGAAGAACAAGCTGGAATCAAGATTGCCAGGAGAAATATCAGCAACCTCAGATATGCAGATGATACCACTATAAGGGCAGAAAGTGAGGAGGAACTAAACAATCTCTTGATGAGGGTGAAAGAGGGGAGTGAAAAAGCTGGCTTAAAACTCAACATTCAAAAAACTAAGATCATGGCATCTGGTCCCATCACTTCATGGCAAATAGAAGGTGAAAAAGTGGAAACAGTGACAGATTTTAATTTCTTGGGCTCCAAAATCACTGTGGATGGTGACTGCAGCTATGAAATTAAAAGACACTTACTCCTTGGAAGGAAAGCTATGACAAACCTAAACAGTGTATTAAGAAGAAGGTCCATATGTTGCAGTAAAGGGGACCCCTCCAGGCTCCGAGAGTTGGCTCTTGTCTAACACTCAGAGAGTTGGCTCTTGTCTTCCGTTCCGTTCAATCGGTCAGTCGTGTCCGACTCTTTGCGACCCCATGAATCGCAGCACGCCAGGCCTCCCTGTCCATCACCAACTCCCGGAGGTCACTCAGACTCACGTCCATTGAGTCCGTGATGCCATCCAGCCATCTTGTCCTCGGTCGTCCCCTTCTCCTCCTGCCCCCAATCCCTCCCAGCATCAGGGTCTTTTCCAATGAGTCACCTCTTCGCATAAGGTGGCCAAAGTACTGGAGCTTCAGTTTTAGTATCATTCCTTCCAAAGAAATCCCAGGGTTGATCTCCTTCAGAATGGACTGGTTGGAAATGTACATATTTCTGTAGGAGACACATTGTCTGAGGAGACACATGTGCTAACAAAGCAAGAGATTTTATTGGGAAGGGGTGCCCAAGGGGAGAGCAGTAGGGTAAGGGAACCCCTGCTCTGCCACATGGCTCAAAATTTCGCATTTTATGGTAATGGGATTAGTTTCTGGGTTGTCTTTGACCAATCATTCTGACTCAGAGTCGTTCCTGGTGGCACATGCATCGCTCAATCAAGATGGATGCAGCCAGAGGATTCTGGGAGGTGATCTGACACGTGGTGTCTCCTTTTGACCTTTCCCAAACTCTTCTGGTTAGTGGTGGCTTATTTGTTCCATGTTCCTTACCAGGACTTCCTGTCAGAAAACAACTCATGCAAATGGTTACCACAGTGCCTGGCCAGGATGGGCAGTTTCAGTCAGTGTACTTCCCTAGTAAAAGCTATGGTTTTTCCAGGAATCATGTACGAATGTGAGAGTTGGACCATAAAGAAGGCTGAGTGTCGAAGAATTGATACTTTGAAACTATGGTGCTGGAGAAGACTCTTGAGAGTTTCTTGGACAGCAAGAAGATCAAACCAGTCAATCCTAAAGGAAATCAACCCTGAATATTCATTGGAAGGACCGATGCTAAAGCTGAAGCCCAATACTTTAGCCACCTGATGCAAAGAGCCAGCTCATTGGCAAAAACCCTGAGGCTGTGAAAGATTGAAGGCAGGAGGAGAAAGGGGCAACAGAGTATGAGATTTGGGGGCTGGAGGGCATCACTGACTCAGTGGACATGAATTTGAGCAAGATCTGGGAGATGGTGATGGACAGGGAAGCTTGGAGCACTGCAGTCCATGGTGTCACAAAGAGACACAACTTGGCGACTGAACAACAACAACAAAGGCCTGCACTCCCTTAATCTTGTCTCAGATGGTCAGTCTCCTAATCTTGAGACTAGCACCTCTGGTCCTTTTAATATTGCTTCAGGGGGTTTCTTGACTGCTCCTCCTTTGGTTCGCAATTGTTTGAATCTGCCATTTGGACCTCAAGGAAGACATGGGGCTGGAATCTTGCCTACGAGAAATGGGAGACAGGAAATGCCTCCATGCCTAGGAGCCCCACAGGGTCTCACTCAGTTTACCCACACATCTTGGATATTTCTCAAACTAATTCAGCAGGGCATATTTTAACTAAGAAAAGAAAATCCTTCTATTGAGGCAATTAAATACCACAGTGAGATCCCACTTTCATTACAGTCATAACCCGGGACAGTGCAAGAGGAGGACACTGCCTTTGGCACCAAAACTATGGCTTGAGACCTCCTATGTGGCTTGAATCAGTGAATTGTGTGGGGATAAATTATTTATCAAATCTGGGGAAGACAGAAGTCATATATCATAAGATGAAAAGTTAGTGCAGTCATCATCAGGTGGCTCTACTGGCTTGATAAGTAAAATCAAAGATTCGGAGGGTTATAACCAAGGAGAAGTAGCTAAACTACCACATTCTATTTTTAACCATAGTTCATAAGAACTCCCCTAATTTCTTTTGAAGTTATTTCAACAGTATCACTTACTTCTAAAGGAAAACAAAGGACTATTGTGACGCATTAATTGGTATTGATACCAAAATCTTGGCTCTCCGTGCACGGATGTCAAACAGAAATATAGAGAGTTAGAGAGTTATAGAGAAAAAAGATAGAGTGGCTTTATTTCCCTGCGAGGCAAAGAAGGAACACAGTATGTTAGCACCTCAAACACTGTGCTCTCCTCCCTGGGGAATAGGAAGAAGTCTTACAGTCAAGTAGGTGATAAGGATCAAGGCAGTGACAGGTTTGCATTCTTCCAATGGGTTGGTAGTGAGGTAAGGATGAGTCAACATCATCAGCCTTCCCGTTCCAACTGGTCTGAGGTCTACATGCTTCTTATCTGGGCAGCATACCATTGTTGATAGTTAACTTCTTCCTCTGGGAAGGGGTTTCAGTATCTGCAAAACAACTCAAAGATATTATTGTATGTATCCTCTGACAGGGAACCAGGACCCTGCCCCAAGGCTGCACTATTGTTTCTCTTGAGTATTTCTCCCTTGTCTTGCATCTTCTCCCTTCCCTAATTAGTAACTGCTGAATCTGGCCATTGGAACTCAGGGAAGTTCATGGAGGCTGAATGAAGGCTATTTCCTATAATCAAAGAAACGGGGGACACAGAAAGGCTTTCTACCCAGGAGTCCCATAGGGCCCTGCTCAGCATCAGTATTTGTTATTGCTTAGTGGCTAGGTTACCCACTCCAGTGTTCTTGCCTGCTCTCATGCAAATGGTTACCACAGTGCCTGGCCAGGATGGGCAGTTTCAGTCAGTGTACTTCCCTAGTAAAAGCTATGGTTTTTCCAGGAATCATGTACGAATGTGAGAGTTGGACCATAAAGAAGGCTGAGTGTCGAAGAATTGATACTTTGAAACTATGGTGCTGGAGAAGACTCTGAGAGTTTCTTGGACAGCAAGAAGATCAAACCAGTCAATCCTAAAGGAAATCAACCCTGAATATTCATTGGAAGGACCGATGCTAAAGCTGAAGCCCAATACTTTAGCCACCTGATGCAAAGAGCCAGCTCATTGGCAAAAACCCTGAGGCTGTGAAAGATTGAAGGCAGGAGGAGAAAGGGGCAACAGAGTATGAGATTTGGGGGCTGGAGGGCATCACTGACTCAGTGGACATGAATTTGAGCAAGATCTGGGAGATGGTGATGGACAGGGAAGCTTGGAGCACTGCAGTCCATGGTGTCACAAAGAGACACAACTTGGCGACTGAACAACAACAACAAAGGCCTGCACTCCCTTAATCTTGTCTCAGATGGTCAGTCTCCTAATCTTGAGACTAGCACCTCTGGTCCTTTTAATATTGCTTCAGGGGGTTTCTTGACTGCTCCTCCTTTGGTTCGCAATTGTTTGAATCTGCCATTTGGACCTCAAGGAAGACATGGGGCTGGAATCTTGCCTACGAGAAATGGGAGACAGGAAATGCCTCCATGCCTAGGAGCCCCACAGGGTCTCACTCAGTTTACCCACACATCTTGGATATTTCTCAAACTAATTCAGCAGGGCATATTTTAACTAAGAAAAGAAAATCCTTCTATTGAGGCAATTAAATACCACAGTGAGATCCCACTTTCATTACAGTCATAACCCGGGACAGTGCAAGAGGAAGGACACTGCCTTTGGCACCAAAACTATGGCTTGAGACCTCCTATGTGGCTTGAATCAGTGAATTGTGTGGGGATAAATTATTTATCAAATCTGGGGAAGACAGAAGTCATATATCATAAGATGAAAAGTTAGTGCAGTCATCATCAGGTGGCTCTACTGGCTTGATAAGTAAAATCAAAGATTCGGAGGGTTATAACCAAGGAGAAGTAGCTAAACTACCACATTCTATTTTTAACCATAGTTCATAAGAACTCCCCTAATTTCTTTTGAAGTTATTTCAACAGTATCACTTACTTCTAAGGAAAACAAAGGACTATTGTGACGCATTAATTGGTATTGATACCAAAATCTTGGCTCTCCGTGCACGGATGTCAAACAGAAATATAGAGAGTTAGAGAGTTATAGAGAAAAAAGATAGAGTGGCTTTATTTCCCTGCGAGGCAAAGAAGGAACACAGTATGTTAGCACCTCAAACACTGTGCTCTCCTCCCTGGGGAATAGGAAGAAGTCTTACAGTCAAGTAGGTGATAAGGATCAAGGCAGTGACAGGTTTGCATTCTTCCAATGGGTTGGTAGTGAGGTAAGGATGAGTCAACATCATCAGCCTTCCCGTTCCAACTGGTCTGAGGTCTACATGCTTCTTATCTGGGCAGCATACCATTGTTGATAGTTAACTTCTTCCTCTGGGAAGGGGTTTCAGTATCTGCAAAACAACTCAAAGATATTATTGTATGTATCCTCTGACAGGGAACCAGGACCCTGCCCCAAGGCTGCACTATTGTTTCTCTTGAGTATTTCTCCCTTGTCTTGCATCTTCTCCCTTCCCTAATTAGTAACTGCTGAATCTGGCCATTGGAACTCAGGGAAGTTCATGGAGGCTGAATGAAGGCTATTTCCTATAATCAAAGAAACGGGGGACACAGAAAGGCTTTCTACCCAGGAGTCCCATAGGGCCCTGCTCAGCATCAGTATTTGTTATTGCTTAGTGGCTAGGTTACCCACTCCAGTGTTCTTGCCTGCAGAATCCCAGGGATGGGGGAGCCTGGTGGGCTGCCATCTCTGGGGTCACACAGAGTCGGACACGACTGAAGTGACTTAGCAGCAGCAGCAGCAGCAGCAGTGGCTAGCTTGCAAGCTGAAATCAAGATTGCCAGGAGAAATATCAATAATCTCAGATATGCAGATGACACCACTCTTATGGCAGAAAGTGAAGAGGAACTAAAAAAGCCTCTTGATGAAAGTGAAAGAGAAGTGTGAAAAAGTGGACTTAAAGCTCAACATTCAGAAAACTAAGATCATGGTATCTGGTCCCATCACTTCAGGGAAATAGATGGGGAAACAGTGGAAACAGTGTCAGACTTTACTTTTTTGGGTTCCAAAATCACTGCAGATGGTGACTGCAGCCATAAAACTAAAAGACACTTACTCCTTGGAAGGAAAGTTATGACCAACCTAGACAGCATATTGAAAAGCAGAGATATTACTTTGCCAACAAAGGTCCATCTAGTCAAGGCTATGGTTTTTCCAGTGGTTATGTATGAATGTGAGAGTTGGACTGTGAAGAAAGCTGAGCGCCGAAGAATTGATGCTTTTGAACTGTAGTTCTGGAGAAGACTCCTGAGAGTCCCTTGGACTGCAAGGAGATCCAACCAGTCCATCCTAAAGGAGACCAGTCCTGGGTATTCATTGGAAGGACTGATGCTGAGACTGAAACTCCAATACTTTGGCCACCTCATGTGAAGAGTTGACTCATTTGAAAAAACCCTGATGCTGGGAGGAATTGGGGGCAGGAGGAGAAGGGGATAACAGAGGATGAGATGGCTGGATGGCATCACTGGATGCACCTGAGTTTGGGTGAACTCCAGGAGTTGGTTGATGGAAAGGGAGGCCTGGCGTGCTTCGATTCATGGGGTCGCAAAGAGTCAGACATGACTGAGCGACTGAACTAAACTGAGTGGCTAAGTTTTGTCCAACTCTGCTGACAAGGGAAGGAAAGGAAAAGGAAAGGAAAAGGAAAGGAAGGGAAAAGGAAGGGAGAGGAGGAGAGGGGAAAGCTACAGGCTGGCTCTCTAAAGGCACAGCTGAAACAACAGCTTGGAGGGAACATTCTGAAAAGATGGGGTACCATCCTTCAGGATGCAGTTTATGTATTGAATCAGAAAACTCTAAATGATACCCCAAAAGGATGATTACATAGGTCTGATAACCAAGGAGTAGAAGCAGGAATGGTTTCCTTTACCATGACTCCTTCTGACCCATGGAAATTTCATGCTTTCATCTCTGTAATGCTGGGCTCTGTCAAGTCAAAGGTTCAGGTCCCCAAAGAGGATGCACTCTTGACAAGAATATATCAAGGGTCTCCTTGAACTACAATCTACAGCTGCTGCCATGACACCTTGGATTTCTTAGGTCTAGGGAGCAGAAGATGAGGAGTTACTGTACTGTCAGGGCTGCTGCTGCTAAGTCGCTTCAGTCGTGTCCGACTCTGTGTGACCCCATAAATGGCAGCCCACCAGGCTCCCCTATCCCTGGGATTCTCCAGGCAAGAACACTGGAGTGGGTTGCCATTTCCTTCTCCAATGCATGAAAGTGAAAAGTGAAAGTGAAGTCGCTCAGTCGTGTCCTACTCTTAGCGACCCCATGGACTGCAGCCCACCAGGCTCCTCCATCCATGGGATTTTCCAGGCAAACGTACTGGAGTGGGGTGCCTTTGCCTTCGCCGCTGTCAGGGCTAAGCAACACTAATTAGAAGGAAGAGGTAGGACTCTTTTTTACACAATGAGAGCAGAGAAGAATTCATGCAGAACCAAAGTGATCTACTTGGGTGCTTCCCAGCATTCCCATGTAACTGTGAGTCTATATGTACTACAATGTCAGCTGGAGAAAGATATGACTATCAGGGGTTTGGACCATTCAGGATAGAGGGTTTGGGTCCTAATACCAGACAAGCCACTATGACAGCTGAGGGAAGGGGGAATGAGAATGAATGTAAAGGAAGGATAGCTTCAGCCCTGAAGTCAACCGCAGTAAGTGACTATATTTTCCCTCTCCTTCTTCTAAATTTCTCTTCAAAAACAGTCCCATACAAAGCTTGAAAGAATCGTCTCATGAACCTATCTGTCAAAGCAGAGCTGTGTGGTTCTAGGGCGTGTGTGAAAATGCACTACTCAGATCTCCTGCTGTGGTAATCATAATTAACTGATGACCCCAACTGCCAGCCTGTGAATCTGCTATACTTCTTATGGGCTGCTCTCAGACAATGACTGAATGTAGCTTGGATACTAAGCCAGGCCTGTTTCTCAGGAAGCACAACTTCTCTGAAAGCCATCTTGATCTCAAAGACTCTCCATTAGCCGGGCTGAACCTTTTAGAACTGTGCCTATCCAACCTGTTTTCTTTCCCTTTGTCTTTCACAGAGGTCAGACTTGCATCGCAGACTGTGATGAGTTGTGAATTAACTTTTATTGGGGGGCAAAATGAGAACTTAGAGGCCAGGAGACAGCATTTCAGATAGCTCTGAGAAACTGCTCTGAAGAGGCACAAGGCAAGGTCCATATATATGTGATTTTGGTGGAGGGGAAATACATGCAATCAAGCACAAATTTTTGCGAAAGGTTGCTGCTAGTCATGTGAAGGTTACTGCTAGGCATGAGGAGCACACATCACCTTGAAAGATGTTGGTGCTTTTCTAAATACAAGAAGATGCAAAAATTGGGCTCATAAAAATCATCTCCTGAAAATATATGGACTTTTCTGCCAGTTTTTTCCAGAGCACAAATTGCCTCATTCCTGATCTCCACCCTTAAATCCTTTCAGAGGATGCTACAGGTCAGCAGCTACAGCAGGTCATAATTTAATCCTCATAGATGTAGATGGCGGTGGTGGTTTAGTTGCTAAGTCGTATCCGACTCTTGCAACCCCATGGACAGTAGCCTCCCAGGCTCCTCTGTCCATGGGATTCTCCAGGCAAGAACACTGGAGTGGGTTGCCATTCCCTTCTCCAGAGTATCTTCCCAACCCAGGAATCGAGGCCAGGTCTCTTGCATTGCAGGCAGATTCTTTACCAACTGAGCTACTAGAGAAGCCCCCAGATAGAAAGTACCAATTTGTCATCAGCACTTGACAAATTGGCTCTTGCTAACTTGCATTCTAAGTACCAATACTACCACCAGAGCATATGTTTAAAGGTGAAGATCAGACTTAGACTGCCAAGGTTTAGAACTTGTTCTCACCTAACAAGCTCTTGGATCTCAAGCGGAATATTTAGCCACCTGAACTTTCCCTTTCCTTGGGTGCAAAATCTATCCTTTAGAAGTATGGAGACTAAATAAGGTAGTACCATATAACAGCGCTTGCCACACTACCTGTCACATAAGGCTCTCATGGTGCTATTTACCTGGTTTAAAAGTACTGGTTTAACATTAAGAGAAACTAACAAGTAAGAAACATTAAATCTATTATCTATTATTCCATCAATTTGGTCACCTAAATCTGGCTTCCCTTGTTCATCTTCCCATTACTGCAGTCTCTCCTGGAGAAGGAAATGGCAACCCACTCCAGTACTCTTGCCTGGAGAATCCCACGGAGGGAGGAGCCTTGGTAGGCTACAGTCCATGGGGTCGCAAAGAGTCGCACACGACTGAGTGACTTGACTTTACTCCATTTCACACAGGAGGTAAAAACTCGAAGACTTCAGTGTTCTCCAGAAGGTAAAACAAAGAACACTGGTAGCTAATACAAATACAAATTCTTTGCCGTCCTGTGACGCGTTTCTGGGGAACCCAGCATAGAGCCAGCCCATACCTACCTAACCCCGCCCCTCCGATTTCTGGAGGCGGAGACAAACCACCACGAAACGTGGAAGTCACCTAGCTTCCGGCTAGCTACACTGGAATTGAGGTGCACAATCGGCCTCCAAGGCGATTTACAGATCGATTGTTTATTGGCTACTAGCAAGCACTCGCTCTCCGCATTGGCTGTTGCTGCCCGGCGCCAATGTTCGCGCAGGACATTCGCGGCAGCTGGTAACAGTGACGGACACTGCACCTAAATTTCCGGTTCCGGTTCACCGCTGGCGCCATGGCGACAGCTAGAGGTTCGCGGTATCTGCTGATCATAGGCAGATGGCGCCGCAGCTTTGGAATAGCTCTCCAGTTCCGAGTGAGTACCTACTTTCCCTGCTTTCAAAAGAGGCTTTGGATCTCAAGAACAGCTCCTCTCCGAGGAGGTGCGCTTTCTGCAGTTCATCTTTTAGCCTCCCGCAGCCATCCTCTGTGCCCCCCACTAGCTTTTCTTTTTCTGCAGGCGCTTGCTGCCCTCGTGCCCGGCGTATCCCACGTAGATAACAAGTCTGATTTCCTGGGGAAGAAGCCCCATCGCCGGCACCCTGGCATCCTGCAGCTGTCATGCTGCGGCTGCCACAAGGATTGGCTGAAGCCGCGCAGTTATTGCTGCTAGGTGAGTAAAGGTGGGAAATGGAAGCTCAAGAAGCGGATTGGACCCTGCGTACACGTGATTCCTCTTTGCATCTTTGGTCCATAGAGAGCTCCATGCCCAATATGGAGAAACAGGTGCAAGCCCTAACCAATTATCTCTGGAGCCGGCATTTACCTGTAGAGCCAGAGGAGCTACAAAGACGTGCTGTTCTTCTTGAGAAAAAAATCCTGGAAAACGCAGGTAGGTCTTAAAAATAAAGAGTAAGCCAAATAGAAAGAGCAGAGGGAAATGAGCGAGTAATAATTCTGCAGCCTCTTAAATAGTTACTGCAATTTCTTATTTGACTTTCTAACCAGAGTAGTTATTCATAATGTTGCCTTTCTAAAAGAACATAAGTAATTTCAGAGATTGCCTACTAAATTCATGGCTTTAGTAAAGGTCAATGAGTGCTTCAGTCTACTGTTGAAGTTTAGACCTTTGTTTTTTTCCCCAAATCCACTGGATTAAGATAGTCTAAGTTTTTGTTCAGGTAGAATAAAGTCCCTCTCCAATACTACAGGGAAAGGAGAATTAGTTTGTCAAGTTGTTTTCATGATTGTGAGTTCCTTCCTATTAAGAGGCCTGCTTTTTGTTCATCTTGTATTCCCTGAACTTCTTGTAGTACCTGGTTCGTAGTAGGCACTCCGTAGGTAAAATAGTACTGAACTAAACACAGTTGTAAGACAAGTTTTTCAAGCCCCTTTCCTTCCTGTTGGAACTTTAGAGACATCGCATTATTAAATTTGGGGGAAGTGAAGAAATCTACAAAGTACTGTCTTTATCCTATCCTTGAACTTTTTGTTACACTTACTTTTAATACAGAACAAAACCTGTGAGATAGAGTTGGTTGAATTGAATGAACTGCTGTTAGAGGCAATATATTATCTGATATACTATCGTGGTGGTGGTGGTGGTGATTATTATTCTTACCTGAAACTCTTCTCTAGTTTGGCTTCCTCTTAAGCATTTTCCATGTAGGAATTGGTAGGGAATGGCAGGCAGTAAATTCAGATATTGTATCTGAGCCCTGTTCTTCCTAGGTCCTTACTTCCAGTCCTTGTTCTTACCCCAGACTCATGTCAGACAGAGAAACATCATGAAGAAGTCCTGCGTGCCTTGCGCAGAACTACCTATCATTGGCAAGAACTGAGGTAAGGGAGACTAGAAGGGCTGCAGAGGAAGGAAAAGTTTGGCTTTTGAGAAGGAGAGTTGAGGAAACACAGTTATACCATTTAGTGTTTGAAAAAGCAATCTGGTTTGTAAGCCTCCCTAAGACTTGTCTGTGTTGATCGGTGAAAGGGTTGAGCTGGAAGAGCCCTTTGCAAAGATTTCATTTCCTAAAAGTCTGGAGGGTAGCTGCAGGATAGAGGTTAATTCCCAGTGGTATGTCTGATTTTTCTGGCAGTTACAATGAGGGACTGAGCCTGGTGTATATGGCAGCAAGACTGGATGGTGGCTTTGCAGCAGTCTCCAGAGCTTTCCATGAGGTGAAATTCCCTCAACTTCCAACCAGAAACTTTACTGTCAGCTTCCTTTTTCATAAAGTAATCTGGGGCAAGATTCTTGGGACATTACATGTGCATTTTTTTCGAGAGATTCTCTTTATCCTCTGAAAGGAATTTTTGATGCAAAAAAGGTTTAGAATCACTGTTCTAAGAGCTTTCTATTCTATGAGGCATTTACACTAAATCTTAAAAGACATTCAGATCTCATTTCCTCTGTTGTGGTCCCCTAATTCATGTTTACCAAGACCCTAAATAAGTGTCTGTCTTCCCCACTCTGGGGCATTGAATATTTCTTCAGATCCAAGCTCGCCTTCCAGAGTTCCAGCCGCAAACCTTGATGGACTTTGGCTCGGGGACTGGCTCTGTCACCTGGTGAGTATGTTTCTCTGTCTCTGTCAGTTCCAACTGGAGAGAGCTAGAGCTAGCTTATGCCACGTCAGTATCAAGAGACTGGAGAACCAAAGGAAGAAGAGAAAATTGGGAACTGATGTGTTTCTTCCCTCAGATTAGACAAGGCAAGAGAAGGTATATAAATTAGGGTCAGAACTTAAAGAAATGTCAAGTGAAAAAACCCACGTTTAGAAGGATAAAAAAGAAAAGGAATTTGATCTCGGACAGGGATTTACATATCAACAAGATTTGTGTGTGTGTGTTCACGTAGTTTTTGAGTCTTCTTAAGAGTTGTAGATGAAACAAGAAAATAAGATTGCTAGTTTCTCCAACTATTTTAACGTAGCACTCTGTTTCCCCAAGGTTGGGTTAGGGACAGAGGGGTCTCTTGTAGGGGTGACTTTGTCATAAGAATTGATGGTTTATTTTTTGCCACTTTAGGGCTGCTCATAGTACTTGGGGCCAGAGCCTACGTGAGTATATGTGTGTGGACAGCTCAGCTGCCATGTTGGAATTGGCCGAAAAGCTACTGAAAGGTGAGGACAAAATGTAAGGAAGGGCTTTTCCAAAGTTGAAGGCATTTGCAAAGCAAAGGAGTACCAGAAAGGGTCTTTTATTGGGGAGTAGAGGAGAGGCCTGAAAGTTAAAGATGGGTCTGATGCAGTGACCCTGTTGAAGATGCTGTTGGACTATGGATGGGTAGGGTAAGAATAACAGGACAAATGACCAATATTCCCCCTGCCCTTTTTTTAGTTGTCTGCTCTGTTGCATCTCATCCTCAGCTAGCATTTCGTCCCTTCAGTTTATACCTACACTCATAGTTGCCACGTCTCTACTTTCCTCCACAGGTGGTTCAGGGTCTGGGATGCCTTGTGTTCCAGGCGTCTTTTTCAGACAGTTTCTACCTGTATCACCCAAGGCAAGTGGCACTGTTTAAAGTATTCCAGATGTGGAGTATGCAGATGGAAAACTGTGGCCCTGGCTTTACAACCTAGCATTGAATGTTAGAAAGTAAAAGAAAGCAGAAGAAATTTAGTGGGATAGACCTTTGTTGTACTCTTTAAAAGACGGAGATGTCAGGTCAGTCATTGTCCTCATCTTGTACCCAGGTGCAATTCGATGTGGTGGTAGCAGCCTTTTCTCTCAGTGAACTGCCCAGCAAGGCCGAGCGCACTGACGTAGTCCAAACCTTATGGCGCAAGACAGGTCATTTTCTAGTAAGTGGAAGCCCCTTTTTCCCTTCAAGTTTTTAAGCAGCTTCATGGGTTTGGTTCATGCCTTTCCTTGTCCCCATTGGAGCTTGTCTTCATTTTTAACCATTTTCATCCTACATAGATCCCTTTGTCCCTCTTTTCAGGTCTCCATCTGCATCATATATGTAATACCCGTTTCATTTAGAATCCCTATTCTATTTGGGAATGCTCGAGCTCCTGACATTCATGTTTTCATGTAATTCAAGGCTCCTTACTTTCCCTTTTGTAATCAGGTATTGGTAGAGAATGGAACAAAAGCTGGGCACTCCCTTCTCATGGACGCCAGGGACCTGGTCCTTAATGTAAGGTTCTTTCTCCTTCTTTCACCTTACCCTCATTTCCCCACTTATTGTCACCAGTTCTTGGCACTCCCTTGAAAACTGAAGGGACTGGCATATAGTAATAAAGATGACTCTGGAGATAGTAGGCACATGAAGTCATGATATAGGGTAGTAGTTGGCAAACTCCAGCCTATGGATCAGATCCAGCCGGCCACCTGTTTTTATATGAGCAATGCTTATTTGTGCATCTATAACCATGTGTCTGTGGCTATAGGTCTGTTGCCTGTGGCTATTTTCACCATATAAATAGCAGTAGGAAATGGATTTTGCCTAGTCTCTGGACCTTTAAAAAAACTTTTTTTGCCAGCCCCTCATCCAGGGCACTTCTGAACTAAGAACCTTATCTGTTTAGGACCATATGAACCAGTGTATAATTGCAAATTTCATTCTCTTGAAATGGGATTTTTTTTTTTTTTTTAATGAAGGTTACTGACAAGGGAGAGCACCATACTATGTGCCAAGTTTCTGCCTTTCTCTTGATGCAAAGAGAAAGTTCTTTGTTTGGCGTATTAGAGAAACAGCCAGCTTAATTCAAGAACATAGTTAATAATTACCAGAATTGAATGTTAGAGGAATCCTCAATTTATTGAGTGCAGAGATTGGGTTAGAACAGACCCCTCAGCCCAGCCTAAAATTTTTTCATTTCCCTTGATTTCAGAGAAAAGAAAAGTCACCTTTGGACCCTCGACCTGGTTTTGTCTTTGCCCCAGTGAGTATTACTTCTGCCTTTCCCAGCAAGCAAAGATCTGAACTCAGGGCTAGCCAGGAAAAGAGGGCTAGCCACCATCCTCTACTCTTGATTCCTCCTTAGTGATTCCCCTGGCTTGCCCTTTCATCTGCTTTGTGTTCCCTTATCCCTAGCCCTTCTTGACTCTATTAGTCGTAGTTTGCAGGTTTTATGATGTGTGGTTCTCTTGTCTTAACCTCATATCTTTGTGTTCACAGTGTCCGCATGAACTTCCATGTCCCCACTTGACAGCCTCTAAGCCCCTGGCCTGTAGCTTTTCCCAGGCCTACCATCCCATCCCCTTCAGCTGGGTATGTACTCTGAGAATACTGTGGTAGGGAGAAAATAACCTGGGAAAGCACAGTGAAAAAGATTCAGAGATGGGAGGATTTGGAGCATTATCTCCAGATAATGCTTGGAGATTTTAGGGTCTGAATGTATATGACTTACAGAATATGAGAAAAGTCACAGGAATGAGGTTTGAAGAAATTTTCTTTCCCTCATCTTTTCCCACAAGCCATCTCTGTATCCTTGTCTTAGAACAAGAAGCCAAAGGAAGAAAAGTTCTCCTTGGTAATCCTTGCCCGAGGATCTCCAGAGGAGGCCAATCGCTGGCCCCGAATCACTCAGCCTGTTCTGAAACGGCCACGCCACGTGCATTGTCATCTGTGCTGTCCAGATGGGCACATGCAGCACGCTGTGATCACGGCCCGCAGACATGGCAGGTGTGGAGGGTGTGACCAGGGTTAGTGGGAGGCAGCGAGAGCCTGCAGCCCACACTGACCCTCTCTTTTCTGTAGGGATTTGTATCGCTGTGCCCGGGTCAGTCCTGGGGAGATCTTCTACCTGTGATCACACCATCGGAACGTCCTCCATCTCCTGCTCAAGATGTGCCTGAGAGTTGACAACAGATGTGTGACAAATGTTTTCTTCTATCTTGACAGCCGAGGCAGAAGCTACCTGGTGTCCAGGATGGGAGTGCTATTACTGTTACAGCAAAAAAAAAAAAAAACTAGTTCAAATATCCTCCATTATAGTAGACCATATTCTTTGAGCTTACTCGGCCATCCTCTCGTGTCAGGGGACATTCAACTTTAATGGATCCAATATGTTGTATTTTCTTCTTTTGTGTGCCATTTGTCAAGGACTCTGTTCCTTATCAGTTCCTGGGATACAGGAACGAGTACAGCTGCACGCAGTTCTCAGGACTGCTGCTACTGCTCAGTCACGTCAGTCATGTCCAACTCTGTGTGACCCCATAGACGGCAGCCCACTAGGCTTCTCCATCCCTGGGATTCTCCAGGCAAGAACACTGGAAAGGGTTGCCATTTCCTTCTCCAATGCATGAAAGTGAAAAGTGAAAGTGAAGTCGCTCAGTCGTGTCTGACTCTTAGCGACCCCGTGGACCGCATCCTACCAGGCTCCACCATCCATGGGATTTCCCAGGCAAGAGTACTAGAGTGGGGTGCCATCACCTCTGTCTCAGGACTGAGATCATAGGAAAGAGCACCTACTTGGATTCCCTTCAGTGACTCTGTTCAGTGACATTGTACTTGTTAGACTATCCATTTTGTTACAACTGGTGGAATTCCATTCTTTTTTATGGCTGAGTAATCATTTTACTGAAGATATGTAAGCATGCATTTCTTATAAGCATGCTAATAAAATACCCTTGCTCCACTAGCGACTTGGATCCCCTGCATCCTTCTTTCTGTCTCCAGCTACTTCTATAGAGCGTGGAAACCTAACTAACTCACTTTCTCACCCAGGCTTTCAAGACCTCCTTGAGAGGACACGCTGTGCCTTTGTGAGTGGTACAAGTCCTGTGTATGGGCTTTGTTGATTTTCCTGTAGCCCGAGGGATATTGCTCTTTCTCTCTCTTTCTCTCTTTTCATCAACTCTAGTCTCCAGGTCCCGGTCTATAAAAGACTGCAACAAATGGCACCCGAAACATGGACATGGTATTCACCCTTGGCAAACAGGATGGAGTGACTGGGACCTATGGAGGTCGGTGAGTGCAGGGTTATGGGACAAATGGCTGGAAAGCCCCACCATTTTTCTACTTTACTTCATCATTTAAGGTTCAAAGACTTTTGGTTTTGTGTCAACGCATAGAGGCATGCCTTCAAGCAGTGGTTGAACATAATCCCTGGTTCCCTGATGAAGACAGTTTTGATTTAGAAATTTGGCACCAGGTCAAAGAGAATGTTGGAACAAGCCACTAAACAGGGAAAAAATATTCCAATAGATTTCTGGTCCCTATGGACTCTCATTAAAGCTGTGATTCTGCCATTTCAAGATTATTCTAGCCCTCCTGATATTCGACAGTCGGCAGAACACTTGTTACATGAATATGAATTAGATGATGAAACTTTTCAGAAGGCCCAATCAGAACATAAGATATTTCAGAATTTTCCTACCAGCCCTGTTCTGGCGGCCCTAAGTGCTTCTCTCGCAATAGGCACAAAACCGAAAGTCTCTTCAATTTAACGACAAAATGACCAACAATGACTCTTCTGAGGCGCTCTTTGACTTTAAAGCTGATAATACGGCTCTCTTTGACACTAAAATTGATAATGCTTTTTTGGATAATAATGATAAGCCTTTAGCATGCACTCGTATTTATGAGAAAAAACTATCTACTCATTCTCCTTCACGACAGAGGCTTTCTGAGTTGCTGGCTTTGCAATCTCTGAGGCCAATGGTTTTTCTGCTTTTCCTGTGTTAAGAAATGTTAATGCCCAGGGGCAAATGATACCTCAATATGAAAGCATTGATTTTTCTCACATGCAACAAATGAAAAAGGCTGTAACTATGTACAGCCCTCATTCACCTTTTACTAAAGAACTTTTAAACGCTTTGGCACCTTCTTTGGAAATTTTTTTCCTTATGATTGGCAACTTTTGATAAGGGCTCTTCTTAAACCCGGAGAATATTTTCAATGGACAATGTGGTTTCAGGATATGGCCCAAATGGTGCCAATTCTAATGCTCAAGCTGGCACTCTCCAAAACCAAATTACTTTTGAAATGTTAACTGATACAAGGTAATTTGATTCTATAGAAGCTCAAATACAAAGCCCTCCTTGATGGAAAACTATCTTGACTATAATTGTAGTCATCTTATTCTTGCTGTTTGCTTTTTATATCAGTAACTGTATAATGAATTTTGTATCTAAGTGGCTTAGGCATTTAAGTTACAAATGATTGTTCATGCTCCTGCAGTTTCCACTGCTTCGGGGCCCCTGGATCAGAGACCCTCAGTATGAGGATAAGGAGACTATATTGCCTCAAAAATTTAAGGTCTACACCCCTTCCCAGCAGGAAGAAGTTACAGAACAATTTCTTCACCCCTTTCCCTGGCAACCAGATTCTCCTAAAAGCAGGACAAAATCAAAGAGTTCAAGTATAGGCAAAAAATCCAGGGCCCTGTAAGGAAGAGGCAAACATTCTTGCTCATGCTTTCCTTAAGCCTTTTGCAACAGTGTATCTTGCTGGAGAACTGACCTTTCTTTAGGTCCAGAGCTAATGATTACACAGCACAATGTCTTACTCATGGAAATGCTTTCCCTAGGCCCTATGTTAATGATTTTAATTATAATAAATCTTTTCTGGGAACCTATATTTCAAGACTTGTACCCCTGATTACACAGCAACAATATATCTTGCCCAGAGACTTTGTCTGGAACCTGTTCTCCCTGGCTAATCTTGTGCCAAAGTTATCTCAGGATATATGTCTTGGGAAAGGGCCTAATAGAACTCTTACAATGTTGAGGTATTCTTTTCATCTATTCTCAGCAGCTAGTTGAGAAATATATAAGGTCCCACTTAAACTAATGAGGCAGATACTCTTTCTACCCCCACAAACCTTCGACCTTTTACTTGGCCAATCTAGTTGACTTCTAAAAGAATTACTGTTCACCCTGGAATAATTGATTTAGATTATAAGGGAGAAATTCAAATTATGATGTCATCTCAGATACTATGACAATTCAAAAAGGGGGACAAAATTGCCCAACTACTTCTTTTACTTTAGAATTCTATTAACACCTCTAATAGCATACAGACAGATGGACTTGGCAATACAGATCAAAAACAATCCTTATGGACATCAATAATATCTGAATATGTATGACCAAATATAAATATCAAAATTAATGGCAAAAGATTTTCTGGTCATCTTAATACTAGATCCAATATTACTGTTATTTCCAAACATTTATGGTCCAAATCTTGGCCTATACAGAGAATTTCTGTCCAAATTATAGGAATTTCTCAAGCCAAAATAACAAGAAGTCTCTATCAATATATTCAAATTTATCCTTGTGAGGGACCAGAAGGCCAACCAGCAACATTACAACCTTATGTGATAGATGTAGCCCTTAATTTAATAGAGATTTACCTATACAATGGCAAGCACAAATATATGTTCCACATTTTTCCTAGGGGCCACTGCTCATTTAACAAACAATGCAGTTATTAAAATAACTTGGAAGAATGACGAGCCTATTTGGGCAGATTGAAATTAAAACATATTGAGGAATCTTATTCCCCTTGGAACTCTCCCATTTTTGTTATAAGAAAGAAACCTAACAAATGGTATCTCTTAACAGACCTTAGAAAAGTTAATGCATCTATTAAACCTATGGATGCATTACAACCAGGAATTCATCACCTACCACTGTTCCTCAAAACTGGCATATTATTATTACAGATTTACAGGATTGCTTTTTTTACTATACTTTTACACCCTCTAGACCGAGAGAGATTTACTTTCTCATATCCTAATCACACCAGGCCTCATAAACGATACCAATGGACTGTATTGCCTCAAGGAGTGATGAATTCTCCCACCATGTGCCAATACTATGTAGCCAAAGCCCTGAACCTATAAGAAGACAATTTCCTAACTTTCTTTTATTCATTATATGGATGATGTATTTTTTTCACCTCCATCTGTTTTAGAAACTCAAAAATGTTTGAACAATGCTTGAAAGACTCTGGATGAATCATTGCCCCTGAAAAAATTCAAACCTCTACACATTACCATTACTTAGGATTTGTTATTAATAGACAACATATTACTCCCCAACTAAAACAGATTTGCACTGATAAATTATCAACCTTGAATGATTTTCAAAAACTTTTAGGTGATACAAGTTGGATTAGACCCTCTTTCAGTTCAGTTCAGACGCTCAATCGTGTCTGACTCTTTGCGACCCCATGAATCGCAGCACGCCAGGCCTCCCTGTCCGTCACCAGCTCCCAGAGTTCACCCAAACCCATGTCCATCGAGTCGGTGATGCCATCCAGCCATCTCATTCTCTGTCGTCCCCTTTTCCCCCTGTCACCAATCCCTCCCAGCATCAGAGTCTTTTCCAATGAGTCAACTCTTCGCATGAGGTGGCCAAAGTACTGGAGTTTCAGCTTTAGCATCATTCCTTCCAAAGAACACCCAGGACTGATCTTTAGAATGGACTGGTTGGATCTCCTTGCAGTCCAAGGGACTCTCAAGAGTCTTCTCCAACACTACAGTTCAAAAGCATCAATTCTTTGGTGCTCAGCTTTCTTCACAGTCCAAGTCTCATATCTATACATGACTACTGGAAAAATCATAGCCTTGACTAGACGGACCTTAGTCGGCAAAGTAATGTCTGCTTTTGAATATGCTATCTAGGTTGGTCATAACTTTCCTTCCAAGAAGTAAGTGTCTTTTAATTTCATGGCTGCAGTCACCATCTGCAGTGATTTTGGAGCCCAAAAAAATAAAGTCTGACACTGTTTCCCCATCTATTTGCCATGAAGTGATGGGACCAGATGCCATGATCTTCGTTTTCTGAATGTTGAGCTTTCAGCCAATTTTTTCACTCTTCACTTTCACTTTCATCAAGAGGCTTTTTAGTTCCTCTTCACTTTCTGCCATAAGGGTGGTGTCATCTCATATCTGAGGTTATTGATATTTCTTCCGGCAATCTTGATTCCAGCTTGTGCTTCTTCCAGCCCAGCATTTCTCATGATGTTCCCTGCATATAAGTTAAATAAGCAGGGTGACAATATACAGCCTTGACGTACTCCTTTAGGCATTGCTAATTATCAACTGACTAATCTATTTAACACTTTGAAAGGAGATCCTGATTTAAATAGCCCTTGTTCACTTTCTCAAGAGGCATGAAAGGAACTCTATTTGGTGCAAAATAAATTGCAAAAACAGTTTCTTACTCGCATTAGACTTGATTTACCTCTAGAATTATCTATACTCCCCTCTCTTCATTCTCCCACGGGACTTCTTGCCCAACAAGATCACCCAATAGAATGGATCAATACCCATTTTAGAGGAATAAAGTCACTTACACCCTACCTTGATTTAATCGCTCTAATCATTATCAATGGAAGAAATAGAACCAAACTCTAATTGGCTCTGATCCTCATAAAATTGTAATCTCAATTTGAGAATGCATTACAAAACTTCTACCGATTTCCAAACAGCTTTTCTAGAATATTATGGAGACTTTTCATTTCATTATCCTTCTAACAAGCTCTGGAATTTCTTAAAAATACTGAATTTATTAACTCTTGCATTATCAGCTCACAATGTATACCTCAAGCTGATATTTTCTATATAAATGGGACAAACAACTCCAAAGCTTCATTCTGGTCTCTCAAAAAACGTAACATTTTTTATACTAAATTTCATTCTGCTCAACAAAACAACTTATATGCTCTTATTCAAGTTATTCACTGACATCCTTACCCCATTAATATAGTCTCTGACTCCTTATATTCAGCTTTTGTATTAAAAAATATAGAAAGCTCCACTATAAATTCCAATCAATCTATTATTCAACAACTTTTTTTTGAACTACAATCTATTATTAGAAACTGCACTTCTCCCATTTATATTTCCCATATTCAAACACATTCCTACCTCCCCGACCCTATGACTCATGGTAATGAACAAGCTATAAACTTATTTCTTTTGCTATTCTCGAGGAACAACATGCTCTATTACACAATAATGCTGGCTCCTTGCACCAAATTTGGAAAATTCCACACCAACAAGCTAAAGAAATCATTAATAATTGCTCTACTTGTAAACCCTTACATCTTCGACCCATTACACAGGGTGATAATCCTCGAGGATTACAACCCAATGAATTACGGCAAACGGATGTAACTCATTGCCCTGAACTTTCTCCATCTTCTTTCCTACATGTCTATATCAACACAAATTCTTCTTTTATATAGGCCACACCTCTTCAAGGTGAGGCTACACAGCACATTATAACTCACCTATTAGCTTGTTTTGCAGTAATGGGAATTCCTAGTTCTATAAAAACAGACAATGGCCCTGCCTATATTTCTAGGCAAATCAAACAATTTTTACAATCATTAAGCACATTACAGGTATTCCTTATAATCCACAAGCACAAGGCATAGTTGAACAAGCACATCACACACTGAAACTACAAATAAAAAAATTTTTAAAGGGGGAATACACGGGAACACTTCTATCTTCTTTATCCAAAGCAGACTTTACTAGATTTCAATGTAAGATAGTATTTAAACCTGTAACTATTGTTAATACAGCTTTATTTATTTGAATTTTTTTATTTTTTAAATTTAAATTTATTTTAATTGGAGGCTAATTACTTTACAATATTGTATTGGTTTTGCCATACATCAACATGAATCTGTCACGGGTGTACACTTGTTCCTCATCCTGAACCTCCCCCCCCGACCTCCCTCCCCATACCATCCCTCTGGGTCATCCCAGTGCACCAGCCCCAAGCATCCTGTATCCTGCATTGAACCTGGACTGGCAATTCATTTCTTATATGATATACATGTTTCAATGCCATTCTCCCAAATCATCCCACCCTCTCCCTCTCACACAGAGTCCAAAAGACTGTTTTATACATCTGTGTCTCTTTTGCTGTCTCCCAGACAGGGTCATCGTTACCATCTTTCTAAATTCCATATATANGAGGTGGGTCATAGAGGATCCTGCTGTGGTTTATGTCAGAGAGTGTTTTGCCTATGTTCTCCTCTAGGAGTTTTATAGTTTCTGGTCTTATGTTTAGATCTTTAATCCATTTTGAGTTTATTTTTGTGTATGGTGTTAGAAAGTGTTCTAGTTTCATTCTTTTACAAGTGGTTAACCAGTTTTCCCAGCACCACCTGTTAAAGAGATTGTCTTTAATCCATTGTATATTCTTGCCTCCTTTGTCAAAGATAAGGTGTCCATAGGTGCGTGGATTTATTTCTGGGCTTTCTATTTTGTTCTGTTGATCTCTATTTCTGTCTTTGTGCCAGTACCATACTGTCTTGATGACTGTGGCTTTGTAGTAGAGCCTGAAGTCAGGCAGGTTGATTCCTCCAGTTCCAGTTGCTTTGGCTATTCGAGGTTTTTTGTATTTCCATACAAACTGTGAAATTATTTGTTCTAGCTCTGTGAAAAATACTGTTGGTAGCTTGATAAGGATTGCATTGAATCTATAGATGCTTTGGGTAGTATACTCATTTTCAGTATATTGATCCTTCCAGTCCATGAACATGGTATATTTCTCCATCTATTAGTGTCCTCTTTGATTTCTTTCACCAGTGTTTTATAGTTTTCTATATATAGGTCTTTAGTTTCTTTAGGTAGATATATTCCTAAGTATTTTATTCTTTTCATTGCAATGGCAAATGGAATTGTTTCCTTAATTTCTCTATTTTCTCATTATTAGTGTATAGGAATGCAAGGGATTTCTGTGTGTTGATTTTATATCCTGCAGCTTTACTATATTCATTGATTAGCTCTAGTAAATTTTTTAAACTTACCACAGGGAGATATCTTAACAAGAGCAGAAAAACATTTTGAAGGATTACAGGATATCTCTCTTCCTCTGTCCATTTGGTATCAAGACAGGCTGACGAAACAATGGAAATCTGGGAAATTAATCTTACAGGGAAAGGGGTATGCTTATATTTCTCCAGATGGATCCAACAAACTTAATTGGCTTCCTCTTCGGAAAATCCGCCCCAGGGGAGCATCTAGTGTTCAAAATAAAGACAAAAAGACAAAACCCCCAGGAGGAAGAAATTCCAATATAGGCCATGGCGGCTCTAAAACTCTCCAAGAAGCACCGCCCTCAACATCATCAACCTCATGATCTCCCTGCTGCTAAGTTGCTTCAGTCGTGTCCGACTCTGTGTGACCCCATAAATGGCAGCCCACTAGGCTCCCCCATCCCTGGGATTCTCCAGGCAAGAACACTGGAGTGGGTTGCTATTTCCTTCTCCAGTGCATGAAAGTGAAAAGTTAAAATGAAATCGCTCAGTCGTGTCCAACTCTTCACGACCCCATGGACTGTAGCCTACCAGGCTCCTCCATCCATGGGATTTCCAGGCAAGAGTACTGGAGTGGGGTGCCATCACCTTCTCCGATGATCTCCCTACTTGGGGACAAATAAAAACCCTTACTAATCCTGAAAATCTGGTTTATCAACAGCAAATGCCTCAGAATCCAGAAAATATTTTTGTTGCTAAGTTTGCTTTGTTTGCTTTTGCTTCCCCTGCTCAAGCTGAATTAATTAATCATACTTACTGGGCCTATATACCCAAGCCCCCTTTACTGCAGGTTATAAAACGGACAGATAAAGGACCAATTGTATCCACTGATGACTCAGTACATATACCTCCTCCTTGGAGCTTGGAGGGGCCCTCTCATCCTGAGAAAAAAGGAAGACTAATTAATATTTCTCTAGGGTATGAAGTCCTTCCTATATGCATGGGTCCAACAGAATTATGCATTAACGTTAGCCGACAAACATGGGCTTTCGTTCTGCCTCCGAAGAAGAACTTTTGGACATTGCTTGAACTGTTTACTGCCCTTTCTGTGAGAACCATGTCAACACTACTGAAACTCCAGGAAAAGGACAAAAATCATTATGCAAAGGGTTTATGTATAAAAACTTTAAATATACTCCTGTTCATTGGGACAAATGTCAGGGTAAATCAGGAAAATTAATGTTTGTGGCCAATTACAGCATTGATTATTGGGGACCCCATGGTATGTAGTTGTCTAACTGCTCAGATGATAACAGCACTGTATATGAGTATACTACTCGAGTAGCATAAAAGGTTACTAATACTACGATGGACTTTGTAGTATTAACAAAGGACTTCTTGACTGGCTTGACAGTGGAATGGCACCCCTTGACCTTGAATCATCCTCAGTAAACGGATTGGGCCTGAACAATGGGACATCTGGAAACTTACTACAAGCAGCAAAGAACTTGGAACTTGGACGGGATATTTTATGGGGGCCAGTCATAGTCATAGTAACTATTCCTTTCATTATAATCATTCATATTTCATACAAGCTTGTGTTCCTCTTCCTTTTGTTATAGCTGTAGGGAACTTCAGTTTAATAAGACTTTACGTTCTGTGACTTGCATAGATTGCAAATTATATACTTGTTTTAATTCCTCTGTCTCTTTGGAAAATGAATCCCTTTTGATTCTTCTTTTGTGACGTAATCTGTGGTTGCCAATAGATCTCCAGTGACCCTGGGAAGAGGGTCCCATAGCAGGATTTGCCTCCCAGCTTACTAAATCACTTCAATGATCTAAATGATTCATTGGATGGTTAATTCTTGGTATTTGGGGATTAATAGCCATTTGCACAACTGCCACTGTCTCAGGCATTGCTTTACAAACCTCAGTTCAAACACACAACTTTATTCAAAATTGGACCAAAGATGCTCATACTATGTGGACCACTCAGACTCAGATAAATGAGGAAATTCAAGATGAAATACAAGAAATAAAAATAGCCATCCAATAGGTTGGAGATCAATTAATAGATTTGCAAAAATAAGCTATACTAAAATGTAACTGGAATTCTACTCAATTTTGTATTACCCCCTTTCCGTTCAACTATAGTGCCTACAATTGGGAACAAATCAAATTTCATTTGCAAGACTTACATGATAATGCTTCCTTAAATGTACAATTATTACAAAAAGAAATCTTTGAAACTTTCTCTAAGAGTCTACCCTCTTCCAAAAATCTGGACACCTTAGTTGAACAGCTAGCTGATTAATTATCTGGGCTAGACCCTCAAGGATGATTTCAAAGCATTATACATAGTACTGGATCTGGAGCTATGATGCTGATAATTATCCTGATGGTTATATTTGTAGTATACAGATGCCTTTCAACTAAAATTGTTCAAACTAAACAAACTCGTCTGGTCAGGGCCTTTTTCACAAAAGTATCTACAATCACCTCCAATTATGAAAAAATAAAAAGGGGAATTGTCAGGGGACGGTCAAATTTAAGGGATCCAATATGTTGCATCTTCTTCCTTTGTGTGCCGTTTCTCAAGGACTCTCTGTTCCTTATCAGTTCCTGGGATATAGGAATGAGTAGAGCTGCATGCAGTCTCAGGACTGAGACCACGGGAAAGAGCACCTGCTTGGATTCCCTTCAGTGACGCTCTTCAGCAACCTTGTACTTATTAGACTATCCATTTAGTTGCAACTGGTGGAATTTCATTCTTTTTAACAGCTGAGTAATCATTTTACTGAAGATATATAAGCATGCTAATAAAATACCCTTGTTCCACTAGAGACTTGGGTCCCCCACGTCCTTCTTTCTATCTCTGGCTACTTCTTCAGAGTGTGGAAACCTTCTGAGCTCACTTTCTCGCCGGGCTTTCAAGACCTCCTTGAGAGGATGCCCTGTGCCTTCGTGAGTGGTACAAGTCCTGTGTATGGGCTTTATTGGTTTTCCACGTAACCCGAAGGATATTGCTCTTTCTCTCTTTCTTTTTGTCGACTCCAGTCCCCAGGTCCCGGTCTGTAAAAGACCACATCACTCTCACAGCTGCTTTTCTTTCTTAATTGCACTTCTCAAATGATTGCCTTCTAGCTAGAATTGTACTGTGCACCTGGTGTTTACTTCTCCAAGAAAACACTTCCTAAAACTCCCTCCCCTTGTGAGCATCATTCCAGAAAGAAGGTCATGCATGGTGTGATCATCTCAAGGACCACCTAACACCAACTTTGACAATTTTGAAAATTTCCGGAAGTGAAGAATGCAAGCTTGATCTACTCTGATCCTTATCTATGGTCCTGGTTTCCACCCTCAAACTATAAGACCCCTTGCTATTCTCTTTCAAGGGAGGGCACAGTCTGTAGGACATTAACCTTCAGTGGCCTCCTTTGCCTGGCACAATAAAAAAACTACTCTTTTATACTTCACCCAAAACTCTGTCTTTATGTTTCTGTTCAGTCTGGTGAATAGAGACGAGTTTCAGCAACAGTACCCCCATATATCTGTGTTCACTTGAAGCTTTAATAATAATAAGTTTTCAAAGAATGGAAATGAATCTTGTGATTTCTTAAAAGGTATAGAGGTCTGTTGTCATGGCCTATCCTATAATGAAGAGAATCCTCAGATTTCAGTGGTTCCCACACAAGTCTCCAGCTCATCCTCTCCTGGAAGAATCCTGCTGCTACCACCAGATAATCGGGGGAGGGGGGATGGAGAAAGTCACCCCCAGCTTCCTGAGAACTGGCTCAACAGGTCTCAGGATTGTTACACAGGCACTGGTAATCGACAGCTGCTTGGCTTCTATTTTTTTCTGCCTTCTTCCCTTTCAACTTTCTCAGCTCCCTCAGAGTTAACCTCATACACATTTGCCTCAAGAGTCGGTTCCCCTCAGGGCTCAATGTTCCATCTCCATCTTCACATGTCCAAGCAGGAGCCTTCATTATACTTGGTTCATTTCTGTTTTCCCCTAGGTCTTGCTGTTTCAGAACTAGAGCAACTTTCTTCATCTTAAAACTCTCAGTCCCTTTTCTATAATTTATATCAGGAAAAAGGCATAGTCAAAAGTTGTAACAGTATTACTGTTGTAATACTAGAAATCTCAACTTCCTTCTAGACATGTCCATGCCTGGAGCTATTTCTCTGGAGTGACAGGATAGGGGAGTCCTCTCCTCTACTAGTTGTCACAGAGTGGTGGCAGCTCTACTTGCCAGCCCCACCTCCTTATTCTTGCTGCTGCTGAGTCGCTTCAGTCGTGTCTGACTCTGTGCGACCCCATAGACAGCAGCCCACCAGGCTCCCCTGTCCCTGGGATTCTCCAGGCAAGAACACTGGAGTGGGTTGTCATTTCCTTCTCCAATGCATGAAAGGAAAAAGTGAAAGTGAAGTCGCTCAGTCGTGTCTGACTCTTAGCGACCCCACGGACTGCAGCCTATCAGGCTCCTCCATCCATGGGATTTTCTAGGCAAGAGAACTGGAGTGGAGTGCCATTTCCTTCTCCCCTTCTTATCCCAAGTGGCCCCAAATCCCCTTTGAAAGGATGCAGTTCAGGTATCAACAGAGCAACCTAAAGGACTTGAGGCAGAATAGACAAGGGTATGAAAGGCTTAGATCAAATGTCCTGAGTGAGGCAAGATCAGATTGTCCCCAGGACAAACAGCTGGGGAGAGCTGCTACAGACACTCTGGATTAGAACAGCCCCAGGCCAGAACTGACTCGACAGCCCCTGGATTAGTCACAGCATTGAAGAGGAGGAGAAGACATTGCACCAGGCCATGCCTGGCAGAGAGTCTGGAGTTTCTGGTTTCTAAATTCAGGAAGGCGTCAGCCAGGGGAGGGGCCTGCATGTAGGGGAAGAGCGAGAAACTGGGGCTGGGCAAGCTTCCTATGTAAGGCTACACAAGAAGAGGCAACATAGACCAGAAAGAGGATTCCTGATAGTCTCCTGAAACTCAGGAGAGTGAACACTCCAGCTCTGACCACCTGAGACACTCCTCCTGCTCCAAAGACTATATATAACTCCACTTGTCTTTCTGAGGCCTCTACTAACCCTGTACCACAAGGATGGAACCACTACTAGGAGCAAAAATTGGCTGCCTATTTGCCCTGCTGGTGCTCACTCTGGTCTGTGGCCTTATTCCCATCTGCTTCAAGTGGTTCCAGACTGCTACAGCCACAGGTACCGCCCTATCGCATCTTTGTCCCCATAACCTAAGTCTGACTTCAGCCTTGTCACCCTGTCCTGATATCTTGCTCTGATTCTCATCATCCCCAGTCTTGGGACATTGAGTGCTGCCCATGGCTCCTTAGTCACCTTCTTCTTATCTCCTCTTTGCCAACTGGATTGAACTCCTGCTTTTAATTAGGTTGTCACCGCCGGGTCCTCAGTTTCCTGGGCTGCATGTCTGCTGGCGTTTTCCTGGGAGCGGGGTTCATGCACATGACTGCTGAAGCCTTGGAGGGGATTAAATCAGAGATCCAGAACTTGGTGACACAGGTGAGCATCAGACCTCCAGGGCCGTGAGGCCAGAATGATGAACAGAATGAGGGCAAGAAAGGGAGGAAAGTGACAAGGTCAAGGACAGAAGGAACGACGAGGAAAATGATGGCTCTTGTGTGGAGTGATGGAAACAGGTCAGATTGGCCTTGAAGGAAAGTGGTAGAGCCAATGGCACAAACAGGACGCTGAGCTGGTTTCCCTCATCTAATTTGTGCTTTTTTTCTCCCTAGAACAGGACAAAGAGTGAGGGGCATTCTGATGATGATGCTGATTCAGCTTATGTAAGTGTCTCCCACCAGCCCTTACCTGGACAGTAAGGAGAACCAGAGATTGCTTTCATGCCCAGACCTTTTTGAGAGGATTTATGTATGGAATTCTAAGAATTCTTCCTGCCCCTCAGCTCTAACTGTTGTTGGCAAGGAAAGGTGGAGCCACTCAATCCTTCTGGGCTTATGAAACCCAGAGAGAACTCTTGTTTAACCTTCCATTCTCTCTCTGGACCCTTTGCTATGCTTCATATCATTTCCCTGTATTTCTAACCCTATTGATTTTCTTTCCCTTATTTCCTTAGGTTTTCTTGTGGTCAAACGTCCATGTCTCCTCTTGGCTTCGTTCCCCTTTTTATGTTCTGTTACCACACTTCCCATTCTCTTCAGCCCAGTCCCTGCTGCTGCTACTGCTGCTAAGTCACTTCAGTCGTGCCTGACTCTGTGTGACCACATAGATGGCAGCCCACCAGGCTCCCCCATCCCTGGGATTCTCCAGGCAAGAACACTGGAGTGGGTTGCCATTTCCTTCTCCAATGCATGAAAGTGAAAAGTGAAAGTGAAGTCGCTCAGTCGTGTCCGACTCTTCGCGACCCCATGGACTGCAGCCTACCAGGCTCCTCCATCCATGGGATTTTCCAGGCAAGAGTACTGGAGTGGGTTGCCGTTGCCTTCTCCGTCAGCCCAGTCCCAATCCTGTGCAATTTCTTCCCTTCCTTACTTCCCCCAGAGCTCAGCAGTAAAGAAACCACCATCAACACAGGAGACTCGAGTTTGATCCCTGGGTGGGGAAGAACCCCTGGAGAAGGAAATGGCAACCCACTCCAGTATCTTTGCCTGGAAAATCCCATGGAACCTGGCGGGCTGCAGTCCAGAGGATAGCAAACAGTTGGATATGACTGAGCACAAGCCCAGCACACTTTGCCATCTCAAACACCTCTTTCTGTTCCCACCAGATGGAGTATCCCTACGGAGAGCTCGTCATCTCCCTGGGCTTCTTCCTTGTCTTCCTTTTGGAGTCGCTGGCATTGCAGTGCTGTCCTGGGACTGCTGAAACACCCAAAGCGCAGGAGCAGGAATTGGGTACAGCTCATGAGCTTGAACCTCACAGCCATGGACTTCTACCCTCACCCTCACGGGGTCCCTTTCGAGCCCTCATCCTCTTGCTCTCACTCTCCTTTCACTCTGTGTTTGAAGGTCTAGCTGTGGGGCTGCAGCTCACAGTCGCATCCACTGTGCAGCTCTGTCTTGCTGTCCTGGCTCACAAGGGGATTGTGGTGTTTGGCGTAGGACTGCGGCTGGTGCAGGTAGGCACTGAATCACGCTGGGCCGTGCTCTCCATTCTGTCTTTAGCGCTCATGTCCCCCCTGGGCCTAGCCATAGGGCTTGCCGTGCCTCAGGGGGACTCTAAAGCTGGGCAAGGTTTGGCACAGGCTGTGTTAGAAGGCATGGCAGCTGGTACATTCCTGTATGTCACCTTCCTGGAAATTCTGCCCCGGGAACTTGCAAGTCCTGAAGCCCCTCTGGCTAAGTGGAGCTGTATAGCTGCCGGTTTTGCTTTTATGGCTGTCATTGCCTTGTGGGCCTGAGAGATTCCTGACTTTTCTGATGGACCCAAGATGACCTCCCTACCCCCAGGAGAAGCTTCTCAAATGACTTCACCCTCTGACATTTCTTTCCTGAGACACAGTGACATTTACTAGGCATTGTGCCGTAACCTGGACCCCAACTTTTTACCACATGAGATGCCATTTCCCATACAGGACTGAGAAAAAGTTGTTTTGGTTGAGTGCTTATAAAAGAGAGGATTTGACTCTTGTCCCGTTTGTGCTGTTATGTGTAATAAAATGTCATTTTGTCCTTCCCCTTCAGCTGTGCTGTGCTTCATTTCTCTGGGTTGCCTAGGAGGTGCCTGGTCAGGAGGTGGTGGAGTGGCGAGCGGGAAGGGTGAGTGGGGACAGTCTTGTTTTCTGGAATTGGGCCCCCAGTCATTCATTCTGTCAGTTGCAGGCCCAGCCCCTCCAGTTATGGGAGCATTGCTGAAATTCCAACAACTCACTACCACCTTATGCACGTATGCATGTCTGTGTGTGTGTGTGTGTGTGTGAGTTGCTTCAGTCATGTCTGACTCTTTGTAACCCTATGGACCATAGCCCGCCAGGCTCCTCTGTCCATGGGGTTTCTCCAGGCAAGAATACAGGAGTAGTTTGCCGTGCCCTCCTCCAGGGGATCTTCCCAACCCAGGGACTATCCTGCATTGGCAGGAGTGTGGTCTACCACTGGCGCCACCTGGGAAGCCTCCTTACGCACAGATTTGAGAAACTGAGCCAGAGCTCCCACATTCAGAGAAAAGAGGTTTAGGGATCTAGATTTTTCTCCTATGCTATCCACACCCACCCTACTCCCAGTGCCTGTTATCAGCCTCCCACAAGGTATCCAACAGACTCTTGAGATAGAGCTAAATGGAGGCTATTTCCATATGCTTCCTCTGTTTCATGCTGAACCCCATGTAGCTTCAGGGACACTCTTGCTCTTCTTGGAGTCTCTGTCTCCTTCCAGCAGCCTTGTGCTGAGGGATTAAGAAGCAGTGTATTTGGAGAGAGAAAGATGCCAGATAGATGTCTGGGGTGATTACTGGGCTCACCCCGTGACTTAATGACTTTCTTTCTCCCTGCCTTACCTGCCACTGTGGCTGCAGCCCCTCCTTTCTAGACCATTTGCCTTTCAGTTTGAGTAACTCTTACAATGTGTTGCTTCTCTTAAGAGCTGCTAAGGACATATACATTATCTAAAACTGAGGGGGAGCAAATGACCGTTGCCCAGCCACTGATCCGTGGGATGGAGGCATATATCCGACTTAGTGAGAAATGGGGAAAGAGGAGGCATGCCCTGTGCGCTCAACTGCTCACCAGTTTGCTCCTTCTGATACTTTTGGTATTTAACTGGCCTTAACACAGACAAGGTCTCCTGAGTTTCTTCTTGTCTCAGTCTATCTCCTGTCCATCCCATTCCCTTTCCCATAAATTAAGAATCACAAACCTCTGAACCAACCCAGCTTACACTCACAGGGATCAGTGAGAAGGCAAGCCTCGGGCAAAGCTAAATAAAAATGTCTGACAAGGAAAATAATTTCCCTGAAGCATCATCCTATTTTGTTTTCCCTTCGGTATTAATGGCACTCACATGGAATACACTAGAATGTAGTAATGATAGAATTTGTATGCTGAGCATCTGGCACTGTTCTATTGCTTTCACATATATTGTCTCACCTTCCCAACTCTACCAGGTAAATATTATCCCTATGGTAAGTCAAGGGAAGTACTAAAAAAGTTAAATAATTTGGTAGCTAACTGGGCTTCAAACCCATATTTCTGTGATTCTAAGAAAAACTCAAGATGTAGCTTTTCTTCTCCTACCTTACCTTTCCCTCCCCATCTTCCACGTCAGGGTTTCATAAGAAAGCAGAGAGCACACTGGATAAGAGAAGCAAGCTTCATAAAGGGAGTATATAGAAAGGTATGGGCAGGGTTTAGACAGAGCAGCAAGGGATGGTGCAATTCCTTGGAGCTGAGTAATAACAATGCTATTGCCTGGGCTGAACAGAGGGAGTAGCAGCCAGAAACTAGAAGGCTGTCCAATAAGAGCTGTGGCCTTGGTACAGGGATACAACCAAACTGCAGGGACCAGGAGGAAGTCAGAGGAATATCCTCACTCTCCTCCTCTGTGGCCTGCTGCCAGGGTCTCCTGCTGGCCATACCCAAACAGAAACCAAAGACAAAAATGTCTACGGGTGATTGCACATAGATCAGTCTTGTGAGGCACAGGTCCTAAAGAACTCTGGAAGGGCAAATAGAAGACATTCCACCCACCGTCGATTCTCTGCTGCCTTCGACTCCAGTGATCTTGCCAGGACTTTGGAAGGGACACGATTATATGGAAGTCAGCTATTTCTGGTACTGAGGATTTGTATGACTATAGAAAGGAGGCTTGAGGAGGAGACATTAGACTCTAGGGCTCTCCGTGTGTTCTGGGTCACTGATGCTATCAGCATTTGACAACAATGAGCAGAGGCTGGAGATTTCAAGCCTGAGTAGGTCATGCATTTTTTTTGCTTCCTCCCAACCCATGGGCCTTTAGATTTCCCTTCCCCTCCTCTGCTTTCAGCCAGCCTTCCAAAGTCCATTTCCTTTTCCTTTCTCAAGATTCTTACCAACCAGGAACCATCTTTAGTTTGAACCATATTGTATCAAGAGCTGGAATAGAGCTAGGGAATGCCACATGGAGAGAACACTGGGATGAAGAAAAGGAACAATCTTGATCATTTTCAAAAGTTGTGAATCCCCAGCAAGGAGCCAGAAAAGGCTCTAAGGGAGCAGATGATGAGTGTGATTTCTGAATGAGAAATTTCTGAATAGAAATGAGAAAGAATGGAATAAGAACCATAGGACAGGAGGGAGAGCTGAGTTAACTGGGGCCTGGTGATTAGAAGCCAGATTCAGGAGTGAACTCTGATTCACACAGCGTTGAAAGATAGATTGTAACTGAAGAAAATTAGAATCATGAGAGTTGAAATAGAAAAATCAGAGGGAAGATATACAGGTTAGAAGAGTGAAAAAGAGGAGAAACTAGTTGGAATAATCACAAGAGAATGTATACAAATAGTTTTCAGATCTTCTCAAGTTTTCTTTCTTCTTCACGCCATCTACTTTTTACATATTTAAACAGGAAAAAAAAATCTGAAACAAAAGAATGAAACCTCCAACTTCCTTCCCACTTTGAGCCAGCTTTCCATTTTTGTACCAATAAATGATTCTCTGGGAGTTCCCTGGTGATCTAGTGGTTACTTCCACTGCCAAAGCCCAGGTTCAATCCCTGCTCAGGGAACAGATTCCACAAGTCTCATGGAGTGACCAAACAATAAATTAATTACAAATTAAAAAAAAAAACACAAATAATTCTTTGAAGTAATCCTTGGGAGCTCCCCACCTTTCCTTTGCTTATGAGCTAAGGATTGGGTTTAATATTGCTGTTGTATGAAAAGACGGAGCTGGGGAACAGCATACTGAACATTATTCAGTGAATACCTCAGAGCCAGGTGGGAGGCCAGTCAGAGAACAACACATGTGAACAAGATAAACCCAGGAACAAAAACCAAAGTGCTCTGAACTAATTCTTACGAGACAATTCATGCCATTTCACCCCTCCCTTGAAGGACAGTTTTCCAATGTCTTGCCAGAGGAAACTGTCCCTTGCTCCTGGCTCTGGGTGATAGAGTAAGAAACAGCTAATAGGGGTGGGTTGGTAACATGAGTGTGCCAATCAGCCAGATACCCTCACATTTCTCCCCCGCCCCAGCCCCCGCCTGAAGGAGAAGCCCATGGTTACCAGCAAAGGTGAAGCAAAAAGGGGTACAGACAGGGGTGACACCCACCCCCAACCTCCAGTCTGTGCAGATGCTTAAAAACAGTTGTCAATTATGTCCTCTTTTATTTCAGTTTTGGTTGTGAGTTACGTTTTTTATATAACTTCATTTAAATAAATAATTATTGTTTAAATAAATAAAATTATATTTTAAAAAGTAACAACAAAAACTGGAAAAAAAAAAGGAAATAATTGACAACTGGTGTCTTTAATAATCTCCACAGACTGGGAGTGGAGGTGGTAACTTTATTTATTTATTTGGCCTTCCCTGGTGGCTCAGATGGTAAAGAATCTGCCTGCAGTGCAGGAGGCCCAGGTTCAATCCCGGAGTCGAGAAGATCCCCTGGAGAAGGAAATGGCAACCCACTCCAGTATCCTTGCCTAGGAAATCGCATGGACACAGGAGCCTGGAGGGCTGCAGTCTGTGGGGTCGCAAAGAGTCGGACACGACTGAGCAGCTAACAGACAGATTTAGGAGCCTGGAGGGCTGCAGTCTATGGGGTCGCAAAGAGTCGGACACGACTGAACAGCTAACAGACAGATTTATTTATTTGGCTGTGCAGGGTCTTCACGGCTGCGTGAAGGCTTTCTCTAACTCTCTGGTGGAGAGTGCGGGGGCGATCCCTAGTTGCGGTGCATGGGCTTCTCGTCGCAGTGGCTTCTCTTGTTGCGGAGCACAGGCTCTAGACTCATGGGCTTCAGCAGTTGCAGCACAGAGGCTTATTAGTTGTGGCTCTCAGGCCCTAGAACTCACTGGCTGCAAAATTTGTGGTGCGTGGGCTTCAGCGGTTTCAGCTCCTGGGCTCTACAGACTCAGTACTTCTGGCACACGAGTTTAGTTGCTTCACAGCAAGTGGGATCTTCCCAGACCAGGGATTGAACCCATGTTTCCCTGCATTGGCAGGCAGACTTTTATCCACTGTACCACCAGGAAAGTCCCTGAGTTACTTTCTTTAGATTCATTGAAAGTGAAAAAACAGGAAGGAAGCATTCTATTTTTACTGTATATTTATCCAGTTGGAGGAAAATTCTAATGTTGGTGAGAAGAGGAGGTTATGTTGTGACTTACATTGCTCTGGGCACTGTTTACCCTGACCACACCCCTGACCTGTGGTCAGAATTGACTCACACTTTCTACTTTAGTCCTAAAATCTCTGTGGAAAGGTAGTGTCTCCCACTCTGGCTGTTCCCTGCTAGAGGAGTGCTCTCTAAAGCTTAATGTCCATCCTCCCGCTGCAGTTTCACTGCTTTGTGTGTTCCTTCAGAGAATCACCCTTTCATATCTCTTTAGTAGTTCTGGAATTTTTAAGGGCTCTCATCACTGTGTTCTAGTTTTAATCTCCTTCCCATGGCACCCTTGCTTAGCTGTCTTGGGCTTCTGTCCCAAAAGTCAGGGAAACATTCCTTGAGAACAAGAGGAAGAGAGAAACAAGAGTCCTAAGCCTGAAGCTAAGACAAAAGAGCAGTAGTTTGTGGTTTGACATCTACAGTCCCCTCACCTCTCCTCTAAGCTCTGATCTTGAGAATGGGCAAGAGCCACAGACCACTGCTGACCATGGTATCAGGCCTTCCCTCCAGAGCTACCACTAGAATCACAAAGAGCTATGGGAGACTTTGGAAGGGACCTGGGAGCTGGGGAAAGTGGGAAGAACCATGCCAACCACAGGGGGGCACTGCGTCCCCATGGGCTAGCCTGGAGTGTGCAGGACCAACAAAGCAGAGAGGTCAGTCAAGGACAGCAAAGCCCCTCTCCCTTGCTCCCAGCAGACAGCATCTCTCCCTCTACTTAATTCTTGGGTTTCCTAAAGATGCAGACACATCTGTAGGAGAGAGAGGTACAGTCACCACCCATTCACACTCACCTCCATGGCAGAAACACACTGACATGTATACACAAATGTAATTTACTCCCTCTTCTGAAGAGTACCCTGATAACAGTGTTATCTTTGTAGGTAAATGTACTGAGAAGACTGGCCTTCCCTTCCATGATGAACAACGGCAGGTATTGCTGGTCAAGGCTGTAATTTCTCTGCCTTATCTGCACGTTAATCTAGGAGCTGGTTGGTCCAATGTTCCAATTATGCTGTTTTGTTTCTGTAGCTTGGCATTTAAGCCCTGCTTGCAGTCTACCCTGTGTGTGGTTGGTCAACACCCTCACCATCCATAGCCAGCTCTGTAACCTCTGTATTTCTGTGTGCATGCATGCGTGCTAAGGCGCTTCCGTCATGTCTGACTCTTTGCAACCCAATGGACTGCAGCCTGCCAGGCTTCTCTGTCCATGGGATTCTCCAGACAAGAATACTGGAGTGGGTTGCCATTCCCTTCTCCAGGGTCTGTATCTCTGCTAGTCACCTAATACTTCCCCCTTCTGATCCTGGCCTACTGCATTTAAGATAGATTTCATCCTGTGTGAGACAGTGAGGAAATGCTCAAGATTCAAGCATACATTCCACACTCCACTTTGATGCCAATGTGTCAGCACCAAATCTCAAGCTACATTAGTCCTTAGCTCAGTTCCACTGAGGAAAGTGCAATTGCCTATGGCGTTTCTATTATATGAAGTAATCTGACAAATGACCTTGTAACAATCCATCTACAGTCCTCTTGCCAGTAACGCTATATGGTGCCTTCTCATTTTTACTTCTTGTGACCCAAGAGCGTAAGATCAGCCTGCAACAGCCACAGATCATTCCTCTTGATCATTGTTCTTACTTGAAAAGCTTCTCAGAGAACCATACGCATAGTCTAATTAACTCCCTGATTCACAGAAGAGAAATTCCTGAGAGGAAGTCCTCTCTTTTGCTGTAACTGTCCTGAAGGAGTCTTCAGATTGGGATCAACTGTGAGCAATCCAGCCTCGCTAGCAACTGCATGAGGCCTGGTCTACTGACTGTACTGATCAATCAAAAATGAAATCTACAGAACCCTAGGGAGGATCCTGCCAGAAAATGAGTCAAAAGATGTCCTTGGACACTTTGTCAGTTTTCTAGGCTTCCTTCTTTAAATCATGATGTTGGTGATGTCTCTAAAATCCTATGGCATTTCTCAGTGGGCCAGTCCACTGATAAGAAAGTTTCTTAAGATGTGAGTCCCTCCTCTGGCCCCCAACTGGCATAGCCTATCAATATCAAGGGCAATACCATGCTATTGGAGTAGGGACCAGTGACCATGAGGTCACATTTTATAGCATGTCTATGCTATACAGGGGCTTCCCTGGTGGCTTAGACAATAAAGAATCTGCCTACAATACAGGAGTCTGGGGTTCAATCCCTGTGTCAGGAAGATCCCCTGGAAAAGGGCATGGCAACCCACTCCAGTATCCTTGCCTGGAGAATTTCATGGACAGAGGAGCCTGGTGGGCTACACACAGTCCATGGGGTCCACAAAGAGTTGGACACAACTGCACAACTAACACTCTTGCTATACAAGCCCTCTCCTGTAGTTTTTTCACCTTGAGAAGAGAAATGTAAGGGCTGAGCAGGGAAAGGCAGAAGAGGGGCACGAGGCAGGCATATTCAGACCCAGAAGAATAATGGAGCTCAGATTCCTCTATAGTTTATTGTTACAGCAGAAGTTGTGGGAGACAGGAGGGTACCCCCCACATATAACACACTGTGGTCAGAGCCCCAAGGCAGCCCTTCCCCCCCCCCCATCCAAACCCCACCACCCCCACCCCCCGCCGGCCCC
>SJXQ01005422.1:145903-222389 GCA_006408695.1 Aepyceros melampus
GGGGGGGCGGGGGGGGGGGGGGAGAGGATGGCCAACGGGGACTCCCGGGTCAAGGCCCCAAGGAGGGGCGGAGGAGGGGCCAGGACCCCCAGGGGTGCTGACTCTTGGGTAAACAGGCACAGGGGTGGAGTTAACTCTGTGGAAGTGGGGTGGGGGGTTAGGGAGGACGCAGTGTCCCGGGCTGGGACCCAAGAGACCCTGTGGCTTCAGTGCTAACCCCTTCTATTCTGGCCCAGAGAAGGAGGCCGGCTCGGTCCAGCCCAGGCAATGGTTTCTCTGGGGCTGCTGCGTCTCTCAGGGCCTGGGTGGGTGTGACGGCCTGGATTCCTCACTCACCCTGCTCTCTCCCCACCTATAAGCCCCACCTCCCTGTGCCCCTCGGGGAAAAGTCACCCAGAATGAGGTGTAGTTATGAGGCTACAGGGATTCAAAGTTGTCTTACACAAAAGGACACAGACTGGATTTCTCCCCACCTGTGCTCTTTCCAGGTTCCCTTCCCCCAGAGGGCCCCACCCTATCCTCCTTCAGCCTGGTTCCTGAGTTGCCATTTCGGGGGCTGGGCGCCAAGCCAGTTGGGAACAATGGCCAATGGAACTGGAGCTGCCAACTGCAACACCAGCTCAGACTGCCCCCCCAAGACCCCTAAATTGCCTTCCCCCTCCTGCCTGGGAACCACCCCCCACAACCACCCTCACCACCCCCTCCCATCCAAGGAACATCAATGCCCCTTTCATCCCCACTTGGCAGGGTCTATTGGAAAGGAGGGGCCAAGAGGGAGGAGGTGACCCAGAGTAGATCCCGACTAATCAAATCCAGCTTTTAACAACCCCAAACCTAAAGGATTCCCTCTAGATCCCCCAATTTGGGGCACCCAAGTTTTCCTCCATTCCCTTCCCCACTCCCTTCATAACCGTTTACCCAGAAACTGACACAGAAGCTGGGCACCCCTGGCTCCTTGCCTAGTCCCCTCTCCCCTCTGGATGCCAATTTAACACTCTCCTGGACAAGGAAAAGCCTGCCGGAATTGGGACGGTAGATAAAAATGCATAGGACAGCAGAGAGCTTCCCAGCCCAGCTGGAACTGGGGGAGAAAAGAGAGCCTACAGTGAGAAATTCTGCCTGCTGCCGCCTCTGATGTATCTAAAGAAGGTCTTACTTGGAGTGGGGGAGGGAAGGACCTGGAGGTTCCAGCATCTAAATTCGTCTCTGGGTCAGGATGACTCAGGGGGAACCTGATAAGGGGCCTACGCAGGGGCGTAGGGCAGGCAGGAGTCGGGAAATTTCCACTGGGATCTGTTTGCTTCCTAGGCTAAGGGTCTCAACCTGCCATAGGCAGTAAGAGGCTGCTTCTGCTCTAAGATGGGGTCCCTCCTTATCAGGGCAGGTCTCAGCCTGGTCCAGTGTCAGTGGCCCAACAAGAACATTTTCCCTAACTTCCTTCTCTTGGACCAAGAAGCAGCTTCAAACTATACCTTCCAGTTGGCAACAATAAGGACCTGCTCTGCGCAAGCCACTGTATAAATGGAATTCAAAGAAGTGTGAGTCTTCTCATACCTCTCTAGGGCTTAGGATCCAGTAGTTGAGAGAAGATACAAAGATAGAAAACATTCAGAATGATGTAATATAAGATTAATTGTTTACACAATAAGTCCTATAGGAAAAGTTTCCCATCCTTTTCAAGTGGGAGATCAGAGACTTCCATTGCCAAACAATGATTTTAGAATCCCCTGATGGAGACCAACTGTGAATTCAGCAAATACTTTCAGGTAAGTTTGTTCAGTCTTCTGATAATCATAACATCTATGCATGTATGCACTGGCATGTGCAAAGTTTATTATTTACTCAATGACCAGTCTTCTGTGTGTGTGTGTATATATATATATATATATATATATATATATATTCCACAGGCCCTCAATAACTCAGAAACTCTTGCCCAAAGAGGCTGCAGCCCACAGGCTAAGAACCATTATCTTAGTATAATTCAGAGAAGGAAAGGGTTTTTTGTTCGTAGGGTAAAGCATCCTATGAGAAGTACAGTACAGGACTTGCGTGAGAAGGAGGGGCATTCTATCAAGGCAGAGAGCTGTAAGGGAAAGTTTAGGGACAGAAATACACAAGTTACTTTGATGAACTGCATAGTAGCTACTGCGTGGAAGGTAATTCCCACATAGTACCCCCCCCCAAATACTATAAGATAAATATTATTGTCCTCACTGTACAATGAAGAAATTAAAGCTCAGAGGTGTTTAGTCTCTTGCTCAAGGCCACTCACTAGTAAATGATTTATCTAGGACTTAAATCCTTGGATTCAACCCTCTCCAAAGTTATTCTGTCTCTACCAGGCTTCAGGTAGCCTCTGCAGCATAGAGTGATTAGGTCATTATGGCCACAGATACTGATGAAGCATGACATCTGGTAAGGTGGATTGGAGCCAAGTGTGAAGGTCCTTGAATGACAAGTAAAAAGGGTTGACTCTTCAAAAAATTTTGAAGATCCAGAATGTTCTTGATCAGGAGCGATGGATAAGTAATTGTTTTGTGAAAATAATCTGATTGGGAGCGGAGGGTTAAGAAGAGACGGATTGTGGAGTGGTTGAGGCTAAGGCATTTGACTTAGGAAAGAGGTCATTTAGAAGCCAGAATAATCAACTAGATATGAGATGACAGGGACTTGAGTAAAGAGTGGGAGTAATAGGAATGGAAGGGAAGGAGTGGATTTATAAGACAAGGGACATTACAGAAATTGGTGACTGATTAGATGGGATGGGGAGGAAGGTCACCAACCTAGTGGCTCTATTTTGGGCGCCATGAAGTTCACTCCTCTAAATGGTTTCCAGCCAGAGAAAAGGCCAAAGAGAAACTCCTTCTGAAAGAAGGAACAACACATGTAGTAAAAACTGAATAAAATTACAGCATTACTTTAAAAAGAGAGGGGAGGGCATTCCCTAGTGGTCCAGTAGTTACTCAGAGCCTTCACTGCTGAGGGCCCAGGTTCAATCCCTGGCCAGTGAACTAAGATTCCAGAAGACATGTGGCATGGGGAAAAAAAAAAAATATATATATATATATATATATATATATCCCTGACTTGCATAGAAAATTAAAATTATCTGGAAGATTTTGAGAGTCTGAGGCTCACCCTCACCTTAACCCAGCCACCGTGTGACCCTCCAAGGCCCAAGCTCTTTCCATGTGGGGCCCAAACTGGAAGCCATTTCAAGTTCCTATTGAGCCTGGTCTGCCAAAGCCAGTGGGATTCTCCATGTGGGTCATTAACCGGGCCAGGAGACGAAAAAAGGACAGTGCTGGACTGATGTCAACCTATTTCCCTTAACTCCTTCCCTGAGCTCTCCTCAACTTTTGTTGAGGGACAGAGCATAAGACAGTTTAACTAGGACCAGAGGACTGGTTCAAGCAGGGCTGAACCAGTGAGGGAAGCTTGGTCACTTGCAGAGATCAGGAGGATGGTAACATGCTCAATGCAGCATGCAAGGTAGGGACCTAAGACCCCTCCCCCAAGATTAGAGCTGTAACAAGGGCTGAAAATGATGTCACATAAACACTGCTGAGGTCACAGAAACTTCCCTCTCCTCCCCTGTCTCCCTGCCCACTGTCCCCCAGTCTCCTCAGCCAGCCGGCTCCCACCGATCTGCACACACTTAGCTACAGAGGCTGGTTAGGGTCAGACACCATCCGGGCACCCTCAGGTACACAGAAGTGGTGGGGAAGTGGTTGGCAGGGGCGATTATTCAGTGTGTAGGATCCGCACTAGTATCCCTCGTACTGGGAACAGTAGGTCGGACGGGTGTGTTTGTTCCTGTTGCTGATGCTGATTTTACTGTAACCCTCATCATTCTTACTCTTCAGTCCTCCCCTCCCCTCCTCCCTCACCCCCAAGCCTCCCCCCTTACTGTCCTCCCCCCCTCCAGTTGACCATGGCATCGGAAGCAGAAAGAACGTTCCAGCGGTTTGCTGTCTTTGGAGAATCCTCAAGCAGTGGCACTGAAATGAACAACAAGAACTTCTCCAAGCTGTGCAAAGACTGTGGCATCATGGATGGCAAGACGGTCACCTCCACTGACGTGGACATCGTTTTCAGCAAAGTCAAGTAAGGGACCAAAAGACGGGAGTCGGGGTGATGAGTAGAACAAGCAAGGTCATGGGATGTGGCAGGGTTTCTGCAGTAGAGCATTTGTAGCAGGTCGCCTGAGCACCTACTGGGTGCCTGGCCCTGCTAGTCCCTGACCTCAAGACATTCAGTGTGTAGAGGCCCTGTCTGAATAAGAGGAGGGCTGGACCTTGGAAAATGATGACTTCATGTTCCCCAGTTCCTGGATTTCTGTCTTACTGACCAGGGCCAAGAATGCCCGAACCATCACATTCCAACAGTTCCAGGAAGCAATGAAGGAACTGGGCCAGAAGCGATTCAAGGGGAAAAGCCCAGATGAAGCCCTGGAGAACATTTATAAGCTCATGGAGGGCAAGGACCCAGCTACCACTGGTGTTACTGTGAGTGACAGACTTCATTCCTAACCCTGACTCTGCTTCCCTGAGTCCCTGCTGCTCTCATCTCCCCTCCTCTGCACCGATGTCCCCAGCCCTTTTCAATAGCAGCAGAGAGATGGGGCAGAAGTCCTTTGGGCACTGTTTGTACTGAAGCAGACTAATTTAGAGACCATCGAGTCATTTCAGAAGTGAGGAAACTGTGAGAAGAAGAGACTTAGCCAAGGTCCACAGTGATTTTATTTATTTACTTATTTTTCTTTTCACACCTATTTTAATAGTGAAACTTAGACTCATTCCCAAGTATCCAGGATCTGGGCCAGGCCACCAGGGCCAGGTGGCTTTGGGGGGACACTGAGCACAGAGCACGTGGTACCTGCTCCCTACCCTCTTCGCGCTCTTCAGTTCAGTTGCTCAGTCGTGGCCAACTCTTTGCGACCCATGAATCACAGCACGCCAGGCCTCCCTGTCCATCACCAACTCCCAGAGTTCACTCAAACTCATGTCCATCGAGTTGATTATGCAAGGTCTAATATCCAACTTCTTGCCTCACACCCACTTTTCTGTTCCCTATTTATCCCCTCTCTACTAAAAGCTCTTTCTACTGTGGGTTTCAAATAGGGCCTTCCCAGCAGGGCAGAGGGGCTTCCCTGATGGCTCAGATGGTAAAGAATTTGCTTGCAATGTGGGAGACCTGGGTTCGATCCCTGGGTTGGAAAGATCCCATAGAGGAGGGCATGGCAACCCACTCCAGTATTCTTGCCTGGAGAATCCCCATGGACAGAGGAGCCTAGAGGGCTACAGTCCGTGGGATCACAAAGAGTTGAACAAGACTGAGCAACTAAAGCACAGCACAGCAGGACAGAACTTGTGTTTTAGGTCTGGGGTTGAAGTCCTCTGGCTGCAGCCTAGTCAAAATAGCTTCTCTGGAAGCAGAAAAGTCCACACACACACCTCCCTACTCATTTCCATGCCCCAGATTCCTTTCTCACGACTGGATGGCTCTTATCACAGTTCCTCCTCTCATCTGCACCTGAGCCCTAAGCAGGCAGCACCAGGGGTTGAACATGAGCTCGGACAACTAATAAAACTACTCAAAGGCCATCGCTAGAGAAGGGCTGTGACAGTGGAGGGGAAGGAAGGGAGCAGGCTCAGGCCCCTCACCCTCTGGCCCACAGAAAGCAACAACAGTGGGCGGGGTGAGCCGGCTGACGGACACCAGCAAATACACTGGCACCCACAAGGAGCGCTTTGACGAGAGTGGCAAGGGGAAAGGCATCGCGGGCCGAGAAGACGTGACTGACAACTCAGGCTATGTGAGTGGCTACAAGGGTGCTGGCACGTATGATAAGAAGGGCAACAACTAGGGAGTAGCCTCATCTTCACCTATTGGCCCTTGACCCTGCATCTTGAACACCAGGGAGCTTGGGGGGGGGGGACAATAAACATCTGTGTGTGCAGCATTCACGAGCTCTGTCTTCCACCCGTGAAAGGATCAGGGACCCGTGGTGCAGAACCAGAGAGAAGAGCTGAGAAATCCAAGGGTAGGACTTCCTAGAAGCACGTCCTTCATTCTACTTGGCCTCCTCATCACTGGGTAGCATCCCCCTCAACAGCTGCTTCTCAGAACATGGCTGAGGAATATATTTGGAGATAAGAGATAAACTAGCTGTGGAGACAAAAGTATTTGCTAGTTGTGCTCACACATTACCAGTATCCATCCCCCCTCAGCATCCCAAAGGGGAGTAGCAATTCCCAATTTGACATAGTACAGCCCAAATACTAGCAATGAAACCATTCCCTGTCCCTCCACCTTCCCCATCTGTTGCAGTCCATGTTTTGTTGGGGAAGAAATAGACACCAGAGATCTGGTGGCCAAGGATCAAGGATCTACTTAGCCTAACTCCTGTTATGAGCTTATTCTAGGTGGCTCAGATGGTAAAACGTCTGCCTACAATACGGGAGACCCAGGTTCGGTCCCTGGGTTGGGAAGATCCCCTGGAGAAGGAAATGGCAACCCACTCCAGTATTCCTGCTTGGAGAATCCCAGGGACGGAGGAGCCTGGTAGGCTACAGTCCATGGGGTCGCAAAGAGTCGGACACGACTGAGCCACTTCACTTCTTCAAGGGTTTCCCCGGTGGCTCGAGAATGTGCCTCCAATGCAGAAGATGTGCAGGAGACATGAGTTCTATCCTTGGGTCAGGAAGATCCCCTGGAGTAGGAAATGACAACTCACTCCAATATACTTGCCTGGAAAATTCCATAGACAGAGGAGCCTGGTGGGCTACAGTCCGTGGGGTCGCAAGAGTCAGATACAACTGAACACACAACACAACAAGGGTAAGGAGACTTCATTTTCAACCCAGTCTAGAGCTGAGTTTTATCCCACCCACCTCCATCATGGTAGACGTGGAACAGAAGATCCTACTGACCCTACCGCCAAAGCCTGGCCCAGGAAGATGGCCAGAGGTGGGTGACCTCCAGACGCTGAGAGTAGGAGTTCTGATGCATTGCAGAAAAAGTAATGAAATCAGAACTAATTCAGATGTGCTTTTTATCTTTTTATTTGGCAATGATTAGACTCACAGGCAAATGTAAAAAGAAATACAGAGATCCCATGTACCCTTCTCCCAGTTTCATCCAATGGTTGCAGCTTACATAATTCAAATATGGTTTTAAAACCTGTGACCACAGCTGAGCCCACTTCATCCCTGCCTTGTCAGAGGCAGATCCTGGATTTGGGGGGATATCAGGAGGAGCTTCGGGAAGGAAAAGGATGCAGGAATCTCTGGGAGAACAGGTCAGAGAAGAGAACTTAAAACTCCAGTTGTCCAAGGCGAGAAGGATGAAAGGAAAAGAGGTCAGAGAAAGAATACAGGATGATTAAAGAGGTTGGAAGCGTAGGGGAGAGACTGGGAGCTGAGGGGGATGTCCTGGAGAAATGAAGCTAATATGAGTCTAAGACTCTCAGGGAGGGTCCTACAGCTAGAGATAGCCACCATACGGGTGAGTGAGTGAAGGGAATTGTAAGGGAGATGGGGAAGACCGAGAAGGGAAAGGGGGCAGGGAGAGGATTTGAGACTCGGAACCGGTGCCATGGTGTGAGCTGAGGCTCTGGGACTCCGGCCAGGATTCAGGATCTGGCCCAGTAGATGGACAGTCGCTGCCAACTGGACACAGTCAGCTTCTTGGGTGGGTAAAACGGTCTGTGGGAGATTGAGAATGGTGGTGGGGTGGTGGGGGGAGGGAAGCAAGACAGAAAAGGCCAAGAAGACAGCACAACTTTGCATGGTGACCAAAAGTCTGGACATACTTCCTGCCTCCCTGATCTCTTGGGAGGGGACTCTGCCTGCCTGTGAAGCCAGAGAGGAAGCCTTGTACCAGGAATCTGAGCTTCAGGAGTGGGGACAAGCTAGTGTGTAGCAGCGGCCGTGGTGGGAGAGTTGCGGGGGTGGTTTCAGACCAAAGGCCTCCCTTCCTAGTAGAGGCCAATGATATCTATGGGTCACCATCATACTTTTCAGAGCAGAGCAGATAGAGCCTTTGGTTGGTCAGGGTGCTGTTGTAGCGGCAGCTGGTGGGCGGCTGTCTGTAGTACAGGGAGCAAATTGTGAGCGGGATGGAGTCCTGGGTGAGCGTGCAATATTCATTGTAATTCTCACAGAAGCTCTCACTGTACTTGCAGAACTTCCAGATGGTTGTCCAAGGGGCATGTAAGACATAATGGATCTTTGGGCAATACCAGCTTTCTTGCTTGGCCCGAACATAGGACATCACACCATTGCAGTAACCTTGGAAACCTCTGGCGTAGGTAACCTTGGGATAGTCAACGTGTAAAGTACGGAAGTTCTTGATGGCAAGCTGAGTCTTGATGTGTTCAACCAAAGCTGTCCGTAGAACAACCTGGAGGAAAAGGAGCTGGGCCACAAGTGGTGCCATTCTTCCTGCTGGCAGAATTAAGGTGGTCGGAGACAGACGTGGGCCTGGGTGGCTGGCTGTCCCTGCCCAGAGCCTCCACTGTGCCCCCAGCTTCCCCAATGTGCCTTCCCCTATGGCTTCAAGGCCCAACTGTACCTCGGAGACCATCCAGCCCAAGTCCTCATGCATCAGACAGAGGAGACATTTGCCCATGGTCACCCCGCTGGTCGGCTAACTCTAACCATTCCCCCGTCCCTGGGTCTACCTTAGAATCTCAGCTTCACCCCATCCATCTGGGAGCTGTTACACTTACGAAATAAGAGGTCCAATTGGTCCTTGGGTAAGAGGCTCTTCCTGGTTACCCTGGCACGGTTAGTCCTTCTGGTAAAAATGCAGAGGGTCCAGAAGTGACAGGCTCCACAGCCCTTCCCTGACTGCAGCTGAGGAGGGACAGGAGCTGGAGGGCAGCAGGACAGAGGCGGAGTCTTCCTGCCTGAGGCCAAGGACAGCCAACAGGTGAGAGAAGAGGCTAGAAAGGTTGGTGGATAAAGACTGGTGTGGGAGGAAGGCATGTCTCCTGGCTTTGAGGAGCCCATGGGCTGAGGGGGCTGATGAGGAGGAGGAGGAAAGAGCCATTTACCTTCTGCTCTCCTCCTCTCTGAACACTAAGTCATCAGAACACTAAGTTCCAGCCTCTTTGCCAGAAATCCCCTGGTTCTTAGGCTTCCTTTGATGTCTTCTCTGGTTCACAGGCCCTGCTCCCGTGGAAAGGTGATAAAGAACACTCTGTCATGTTTCTGAGAAACAAGATGCTGCTTATTCCTGACCCTCAGAGAACAGGGGTATCCCACTCTCTTATCCCACTCCTGGGGGCCCCGGGGTCACATATACAAGGGAGCCTCCCTGCCTGCTGAGTGCTGGGCTGAGAACCAAAGGCCATTCTGTGGTCCCCTCACTGTCTCCGCCACCAGCTGCACTCCAGAGGTCATCATGCTGGCCTTGTGACCTCAGGCCCTTTAGCGCCAGGGCACTCCGGGAAACCTAGGCGTGCTGACCCCCAGGGCTCAGACTGGTCAGGTGGGAGTAGACCGCGTAGCCTGGGCTTGAGGCGGTGTGGGCTGGTGCCCAATAGATCAGATTCTTGCTGGTTTGTTTTTTAAAAAAGGGGGCCAGGCTACTAAATCTTTTAAATCAACCCCTGCCCCACTGTGGAAGTCCTGGACTTCCACAGGCCTCTCGGCCTTGCCTCCAGCACCTGTTGCCCAGGTTTTGTCTTAGGACAGCTTACCATTCTCTCCCTGGAGAGCAGGAAAAGGAAGTTAGAACAGAACCCTGAGTGTTCCAAGGCTGGTGTGTGATTCACAAGGGGTAGGGGGCACAGGGAGATGCATGGGTGTTCCTCATTCACAGCCCCTTAACCTTGCTCTTTCTTTTTTGAAGAAATTTTCTTTTCTTTCTTTATTTATGGCGGTGCTGGGTCTTCACTGCTGTGCACAGGCTTTCCCTACTTGCAAAGAGCAGGGGCTACTCTCTGGTCATGATGCACAGGCTTCTCTGCAGTGGCTTCTCTTGTTGCAGAGCATGGGCATACAGGCTTCAGTAGTTGCGGCTCACGGGCTCTAGAGCGCAGGCCAGTAGTTGCGGCACAAGGACTTAGTTGCCCCAAGCCATGTGGAATCTTCTTGCACCAGGGACCGAACCAGTCAGTCCTGCATTGGCAGGACGATTCTTATTCACCGCACCACCAGCAAAGTCCAAACTTGCTCTTTCTGACAACACAAGGCAGACTCCAAAACCAAACCCATCCTCCTCCAACTTGCTTTCCCTCCTGCCTTGTCTGTTTCCTCAGTTACCTCTGCAAGAAATCTGAGAATGACCCTCCACCTTACCCTCTCCCTAATCCCATCCATTTGGAGGCAGTGCTACAAGATGGTTAACAGTCTGGTTTGTTTTGAGCCAAACAGACCAGGAATTGAATCCTGGCTCTGATGCTTCCAGGCTGTGCACCATCGATCTTAGTTCACTAAACCAGTATAAGTTTCAGTTTCTTCATCTGTCAATGAGGATAATATTTCATACCTCTAAGCAGTATTAGGATTCATGAAGATGTATATATCAGGAGCTCTTAGCTCAGGGCCTGGCACTGGTATGAGCTCGAGCTCATCAGTCATGCAGCCCTAACAATCTCTTAACTAAAATTTTCCTCGAACCTGTCTCTTCCATTCCTATTCCTTCTCTTGCTCAGGATCTCCCTTCTCTTGGACACGACACACTCGCCAACCACAAGAGGACTCTCCATCTCATGGGATAGAAGACCTCCCTCACGTGGCCCCCACCATGTCTCCAACTGCATCTCCATCTCTGCCTGCTTCCACCACCTCTTGTTCATCGTATCTCCTCTACCCAGAATGCTGCTCTCTCCTCCCACTCTCACCCTCATCCTCAGTTCTGAGCCAGTTCATGTGGAGATCAACCCAGAGGTCATGTTTAAGAAGCCTCTGTTTGGAGCGTCTCCTTAGGAAAATGTGCACAGCTAGGCAGATGAGGGGAAAGCCCACACAGGCAGGTGGTTCATCTGTATCCTTCAGGCTGGTCTATCAGCCAACACCCTGTGGGAGCCCATGCAGGGTGGTGCCAGAGCCTGGCTGACTCAATCTTTGTTTTGAGGAAGCTAGCATTGTGTGGCCCCAGTCTCAGAACATGCCACCTCTTCCTTATTTGCTCAAGGCTGCAGCTTCCCTTGGAAGAGAAAGAGGCTTTTCATGCCTCTTGGTCTTCCACTTCCTTCATTTGCTACTCCCCCTTCATCACTGACCTCCACTTACACAATTACAGAAATGGAACAACACATCGTAAAAGTTTAGGACACGATCTCAGGTTAACCTACTGAGCTTCTGTTTCCTCTTCTAGAGAATGGGATCGATGCTTTCCTTTCCTCATGAGGCTGTGAGAATAAAATGAGACAGTCAGTATGGAAATGCCTTTTAGTCATTGAACAATATATAAATGGATAACTAGTTATGCTCCTATACCAACTTACTTTTTATTCCCAACTCACTCAACATTGGCAAGTCTTATATTCCCCAAATGAGCCAAGTGACCTCCCCCCATCCCCACTGCCAATCTAGAGCCCTCTGTAATGCCTGACTTAAATTCATCTTCACCAAGCCTTCTATTAGTCATGCCCCATGCTAATTGCTTGAAAATATTTTAGAATTGTTAAATACTACCTGAAAAGCACTACAACAAATATTGGGGGAAAGAGAAAAGTAAATGAGACAGTTCCAGTCCAGATTAAATTTATAATTCAGTAGGAACAACACACAGATGAACATATGTTACAAAGTCATGATTGTGGGACCAGAAAAATTGCTGAGTGTATGATTGGCCTTTAAGTTTCAATCTTCAGTCCTTGTCGTTTGGTCTTTAAAATCCCATCCTGATCCATAGTATTGCTTCATCCATTCTGACATCCTTGTCATGGTTTCATCTGCTCCTGAGGCCTGAGATTTGTGAAATTGTTGCCCCGTTATACTGGACTTTACTTATACAGTAATCATCCTAGAGATGAAGAAACTAACTTTTAGAGAGGGACAGCAGCTTGCTTGAGGCCACCTGTCTAATTCAGTGGTTCTCAAGGGGGAGGTTAATCATGTCTGGAGACTTTTTTGGTTGTACAACTGGGAGGCGCAACTGGCACTAGTGGGTAGAGGCCAGAAATGCTGCTCAGCGCCTTACATTGCATAAGCCAGGTCCCACAACAGACGCACCCGATGAAAGAGTAGCTTGTGCTGAGGTTGAAAACTTCTGGTCTAATGACAGAGTCAGATTTCCTAACAAGAGCAAACTTACTTATACCTTACATATTGAAAAGGATTGAAAATATCTAAAACTTAGAGATTTTTTGTTTCTTTGTTTGACTTTGCTTGTGATGGTGCTGGTTCTTCTGCCAGCCAAAGGACTACTGACAGTTCATCACTGCAACAATCTTTTGTTATCTTTCCCCCGAAACTGACTCTCTGCATACAGCCATGAACACATTCTCTCCCTCCTCCCCTCCCCAGTGGTAGGATTCTAGAACCACTGGCTAGACTGACAAGTGCAAAGATGATTCCCTATGACCAAGGGGGAGCCCTAAGTGAGCTCACTACAATCTCGGTGGCTTTACCTTTGACCTTTCCAAACCAAATGGTTCAAATAGCAAACTGTCCTGGGTTGTCCTTGAACTCAGAGGATTGTTTCAGCCACTTCAACCTCCTTGTCATAGTCTGACCTTCACCCCAGGGTTAGAGTTCAGCAGCTGCCCTGTCAGTTCCTCAACTGGGACTGGGATCATTCAGGTGATACCACCTGGGAATGGGATAGGATAAATGCCTTCTAACCTAGAATTTAAATCCTTTAGGGTCACTAACTGTGCTATATCCTGTGGGAATAGCATAACAGATGGTCCTTGTCTTCTGGGAATTGACAGTTAAAACTGGAGGAAAACAAATATATGTGAAGAAATAACCAGCGATTCAAGGCAGAAAATTATACATCTTGACAACAGTTAAGTGTAGGAATTTAAAGACGAGAGAGATCCCTCTGAATTAGGAAGGCCAAAGAAAGCTTTTCGGAGGGAAATTGAAACCTTTGGATGGATCTCAAGGAACAAGTGGAGATAAAGAGAATTATGAGCCTACTGTAAAGCACATGGAGCCTGCTCAATGTTATGTAGAAACCTGGATGCAACGGGAGTTTGGGAGAGAATGGATATAAGTATATGTATGTCTGAGTCCCTTTGCTGTTCATCTGAAAGTATCACAATGTTGTTAATCGGTTATATTCCAATACAAAATAAAAAAATTTTTAAGATAAATAGCATGTATAATATATATTTTAGAAAATGTATGAATTTTTGCCCCCCAAATTTATGACATTTTGATTCCACTTGTTTGACTTAGTATGAATAGAATACTAGATTTCTAATTAAAAAAAATACATACACATCAAGCAACACAGTTTTACTATATAGCACAGGGACCTATAGTCAGTATCTTGTAATAACCTATAATGGAAAATAATCTGAAAATAATGTATGTGTATATGTATAGCTGAATCGCCTTACTGTGCACCTGAAACATTGTAAGTCAACTGTACTTCAATGAAATATACTGAAGGAGGGAAAAAGCGAGATAGTTGCAGCCTCAAAGCATGAAAAAAAAAAGGGGGGGTGGTGGGGAGAATTATGAAAGGCATGTTTGAGGAAAGAAAAAAAACCAGCCTGGCTGAGACTGAGGCTCAGTGGGAGAAAAGTCAGAGACGAAGTTAGAAGGTAGGTTTGCCAGATTGTGGCAGACCTTGAGTACCAAGCTAAGGAATTTTTAACTTACCCCATAGATAAATGAGGAGCGGGCAGTGGCTTATGGGACAGAGTGACCTGGTGAGGCCTCTCAAGCCCAGACCAGGTTCCCCACCCCTACATCCTGGCTGGTCTAAAGGCATGGTCTAAGAGCTAAGGATTCCAACCTTCTGTCACTGCTGCCTCCTACAGATCCCAGCTGTTCCAGGAGAGGTCATGAGAATTCGAAGACCCAAAGCGAATCCCACATCTGACCCCAACTTGCTATTTGTTTCACTTTCCTCGTCTGCAAAAATGAGTCCATTACCTTTATTTATCCTAAGAGCAACACAGAATAACAGAACTTGGATCTGCTCCTGCTTGGAAGGAAAGGCTCATGGCTTTCCATGGGTCTCCAGAGGCTGTGTAGAATTCCAGAAGAGAGAGCGCCTGGGCTCTGAAGGGTGGGCACCAATCCAGGTTCCGCGGCTCTCTCCCAGCCCCACTCAACCCCTCCCAACAAGGGCTAGAGGAAGTAGCAGCTGTTGTCCTGAGGGGAAGACAGGCAGAGGTCCACCTGGCACTGTTGGGATTTTACAACACCCACCCCAACAACTTTAAACACACACACATGCGCCATACCCCACACACACACAGCAGTGGTCCAGGGCAAGGATAGGCCAAGAGCAGAGACGACGACACTAGAAGGAGAAGGAGGCCACCTCACAGCCCTGCACAGAGGCTTGCTTCCCTCTCATCTTCTCTCCCACCATTTTGTCTTCGTCTCTCTCCTCTCTAAGTTGTCTTTTCTCCCTTCTGCCAGCCCTCCGGACCAGTCCCTGGCCTGATGCCTGACTCCTTTTGTTCTCCCTAACCTTATTCCCCTTCCTCCATCCTTTCTCGCCCTGTGACTGCAGTGAAGGAAACATGGCAAAATTATCCTACCGAGTGCAAAGTGAAGCAGATCTTGGAAACTGTATAGTTTCAGTGAATAAATAAACGAAATCACCTGCCTTATCCAAACAATGGAAGCAAAGTAAGGGTTTCAGCCTGAACTGTGTAAACAGTCGGCTTAACTGTTCAGTTTTCACGTGCAAATCTAAACGTTGACTCCCTCTTCCCTTTGACCTGAGACAGCGTGGCCCTATTTACTTTCGCCGAGCGCTAAGGTAGACTTTTTTTAGAACCCCGCACGATGAAGTCGAAGAGCAATCTGGATAATTATGTTAACAGGAAAACACAAGAGCAGCAGAGGGCAGTGCAAGCTGTGGTTTGGAATCATCTCGCTCTAGAATAATAAGGAGTGAGGAGGAGTCCAGCAGGCGAGGAATCCAAATGAGCTCTCGGCCTTTCCACCCCCTCTCTAATCCCAGCCTCCAGTCCGGGGCAGGACTGGCCTGGGCTGATGTGCATTCTGTCCACTTCCGCTTTAGCTCTTGCATTCCTACCGCAGCAGAGGCATAACTCCCCACCCAGAAGTTCAAACTACAAAGAATCAGGCACCTGAACAAAGCAGTGAATGCTGTTAGCACCGCCAAGGCCTCACCAAGGGGGAACCCGGGCAGTCAGAGGCCTGGGTTAACCTCCTCCTGGTTCTCTGCTGCCATCTAGTGGTGTTTCTCACTCCAGCACCATTTTTTCTTCCAGAGAGTCTCCATCCCGACCCACAGCTGTGTTCTCGAGCTACTAAAATGATGTCCCCAACCTCAAAACAAACACCCCACCTCCCTGACTCAAAACCCTAACTTCTGGACCAGAATACAAACTGGATGACTCAGGTTTGCACGACCTGGATGGTTCGTGTGGCTTCTCTGCTGTCACATACGCACAACAGCCAGGGAATCTTTAAAGAGAGAGATCTTCTACTCCTCGGAGTTTTGGTTTTTTTTGTTTTTTCACTATGCAGCTTGCAGGATCTGCTTCCTGACCAGGGATTGAACTCAGGCGATGGCAATGAAAGTCTGGACTCCTAGCCACTAGGCCACCTGGAAACTCTCTTTATTCCTCTGCTTAGAACCCTCCTAGGCTCCCTGCTGTGTACACAGCAAAACTTGCGTCTGCATGCTCAGTTGCTCAGCCATGTTCCACTCTTTGCAACCCCATGGACTGTAATCTGCCAGGCTCTTCTGTTCATGGAAACCTCCAAGCAAGAATACTGGAGCAGGTTGCCATTTCCTATTCTAGGGGATCTTCCCAGCCCAGGAATCAAATCTGTGCTTCCTGTGTTTCCTGCATTGGCAGGCGACTCTTTGCCACTGAGCCACCACAGTCCTTTTTTTTTTTTTTTTTTCTTTTTCTTTTTTTCAGCCCTCCACCACAGTCCTTCTAATGGTCTCTGAGGCTTCCATCTGGCCTCTGGAGCCCTCTGACCCTATCACTCACCCGCTCCCGCCGCACTGGACTCTTTACTGTTCCTCCAACCTCCCCAGGCACCCATCTGCTATGGACCTTTGCAGTGCCGTCCCCTCTGCTTTTTCATACTGGAGAGGAGACAGCATCACTATGAAGAAGGCGAATGGAGGTGATGGAATTCCAGTGGAGCTGTTTCAAATCCTAAAAGATGATGCTGTGAAAGGGCTGCACTCAATATCCCAGCAAATTTGGAAAACTCAGCAGTGGCCACAGGACTGGAAAAAGTCAGTTTTCATTCCAACCCCAAAGAAAAGCAATGCCAAAGAATGCTCAAACTACCACACCATTGTACTCATCTTACATGCTAACAAAGTAATGCTCAGAATTCTCCAAGCCAGGCTTCAGCAATACGTGAACCGTGAACTTCCAGATGTTCAAGCTGGTTTTAGAAAAGGCAGAGGAACCAGAGATCAAATTGCCAACATCTGCTGGATCATTGAAAAAGCAAGAGAGTTCCAGAAAAACATTTACTTCTGCTTTATTGATTACACCAAAGCCTTTGACTGTGTGGATCACAACAAACTGTGGAAAATTCTTAAAGAGATGGGAATACCAGACCACCTGACCTGCCTCCTGACAAATCTGTATTCAGGTCAAGAAGCAACAGTTAGAACTGGACATGGAATAACAGACTGGTTCCAAATCCAGAAAGGAGTACATCAAGGCTGTATATTGCACCCTGCTTATTTAACTTATATGTAGAGTACATCATGAGAAACTCTGAGCTGGAGGAAGCACCAGCTAGAATCAAGATTTCTGAAAGAAATCAATAACCTCAGATATGCAGATAACACCATCCTTATGGCAGAAAGTGAAGAGGAACTAAAAAGCCTCTTGATGAAAGTGAAAGAGGAGAGTGAAAAAGTTCAACATTCAAAAAACTAAGATCATGGTTACCAGTCCTATCACTTCATGGCAAAGAGATGGAGAAACAATGGAAACAGTGACAAACTTTATTTTCTTGGGCTCCAAAGTTGCTGCAGCTGGTGACTGCAGCCATGAAATTAAAAGACGCTTGCTCCTTGGAAGAAAATCTATGACCAACATAGACAGCTATTAAAAAGCAGAGATGACATTTTGCAGACAAAGGTCCATCTAGTCAAAGCTGTGGTTTTTCCAGTAGTCATGTATAGATGTGAGAGTTGGACTACAAAGAAAGCTGAGTACCGAAGAACTGATGCTTTTAAATTGTGGTGTTGGAGAAGACTCTTGAGAGTCCCTTGGACCACAAGGTGATCCAACCAGTCCATCCTAGAGGAAATCAGTCCTGAATATTCATTGGAAGGACTGATGCTGAAGCTGAAACTCCAATACTTTGGCCACCTGATGTGAAGAACTGACTCACTGGAAAAGACCCTGATGCTGGGAAAAACTGAAGGTGGGAGAAGGGGTCGACAGAGGATGAAATGGTTGGATGGCATCACCAACTCAATGGACATGAGTTTCAGCAATGGACAGGGAAGCCTGGCATGCTGCAGTCCATGGGATCGCAAAGAGTTGGACATGACTGAGTGACTGAACTGAACTGAATCCCTCTGCTTTGGAGCCTTCTTCCCCAAACAAGCATAAGTTCACTTTCTCACCATCAAGTGTTTTTCCAGTCACCTACTTCGATGACCCTGTTTAAAAATCACTGCCTACCAACCTCCATTTGTTCTTTTCTCCTTAGCAATGATCACTTTGAGCAAAATATGTATTTTTTTAACTGTCTTTCCTCCAATGTAATGTAAAGATTCTCTTCCCTCAATGAAACATAAGCATTCCAAAGGTAGGGATTTTGACTCTTTTATTCACTGGTATATCCCAAGCTCCTTGGCTCATAGTAGATGCTCAATAAATACTGACTTCTTGAACGAACCTGAATCCACTATTCTGAGATTACTGCTTACAAGTAAATCCTGAGAAGAACACTGTTCATGTCTGTTTTCTAGGCCTTCCCGTCCACCTGTAGTGATGCTTCTCTTCCTTGGTATCTCGGTTCTTCTGAGTCTCACGTACCAAGCTCACTGGAGCCACAGGAGCAGCACTGACTCCAGCTTTCCGCACAGCTGTAACTGCCACCAGGAACAGGGAACAGGGTGGAGGAAGGTCTAGTTAGCTGTGGAGCAGCATTCCCACCAGCAGCATTCTCAAATTTGGACACTAAGGGCTGAAAATTTTAATAAAGCAGTAAGGGAAAGAGTGAAGGATGAGAGGTGTTGGGCATCATCTCCAGGTAAAGCCAGGTGACCTTGCTTGACCCTGGAACAGGAGGGACCCAGAAGGATGAATCACTGTAGAATGGTTGAGTTGGAATGGTGCTGGGAATAGTGGCTGTGATGATGGGTCCACTTCCCTGTCTCCTCCAAAAGATTAGCAAAAAGTCCTGATGACAGGAAGTCATGCAAAGTAACCTTCTAGGCTATTCCATCTGTATCTCAGATCAGAAAAAAAGCAACCCTTACCACCACAGCCATGGGCTCTTCCCAGAATCAGAATCAGAGGTGTATATAGGAGAGGATAAATGACAGCTCTCATTCGGGGTAGACACCTGGGTCAAGCGTTTTATCAGAGTCATTACAACCTTGTGGCTAGAGGCCAGATCTACTCTTTGAGTATGCCGATTCAGACTTCCTCATTGCTAAAGATGTTTAGGCAGGTATCCTAGCTCCACTTACTACACTTGGAATATGTAAGTGGAAAGGCATGAACCTGATTCATTTCCTGATCCAGGGCTGCTTCCCAGCCCACACCCAAATAAAGGCACCACAGGCCAGGCCAGCTCTTAAGGAGTTCGTGGTGGGAGAGGAGGCCCTCAGAGATCTGAAGACCAGCGGAAGGAAGCTGTGTCCACTGATCCGGCGTTGCAACAGGTGAGGCCGCAGTAGAACGTGGGTGAGGAGAGAGGACAGGGAAGGGATGGGTTCTGGCCAGATAAGAGTCCCCTCAGGTGAGTGACAAGGTGGACAAAGGAGGGACTCAATGTGGAGGGATGAGGACACAAAGGGGAGAGAGGAGAGAGATGCTAGGGGCTGGGGGCACAAAATGGGGCTTTGGAGGAGATGGGGATAGAGTCATGGAGGGTACAAAACACAGAGAAAAGATAGAAACAGGGACACGAAGGATGGATGTGAGGGAGAGGAGATGGAGCAAGGAGTAGGAGACGTGTGGGACAGAACGAATGAATGAAAGATAGGGACACAAGATGAGGGGGGACAGAGCCCTAGGATTATGGGAAGGGGTCATAGCAGCTGTGGGCACACAGAGAGGAGAGGAGGAGAAAGACACAGGCAGAGGGAGGGAGGAGACAGAGGGGGAGGGAGACGGTGATCAGCTGGAAGGAGCAGGTTCAGGAGGGCTAATTTCCACCTCCTGCTGTCCATCCCCAGAGACCTCACTCCTCCCTTCTAACTGTGCCCTCTAAGAGAGATGGCACCAGCCAGAGGAGGATTCTGCCCTCTGCTGCTGCTCCTGTTGCTGGGGCTATGGGTGGCCGAGGACCCAGTCAGCGCCAGGCCCGGGAACATGACCCCAGCTCAGTGGTTTGAAACTCAGCACGTGCAGCCCAATCCTCAAGGCTGCAACGCTGCGATGCGCAAAATCAACAAGTTCTCCAAACGCTGCAAAGACCTCAACACCTTCCTACATGAGTCCTTCTCCAGTGTGGCCACCACTTGTCAGACTCCCAACATAGCCTGCAAGAATGGCCGTAATAACTGCCACCAAAGCCAGAAGCCTGTATCCCTGAGCGAGTGTAAGCTCACCTCAAGGAGATACCCAGACTGCAAGTACAAGGAGAGGAAACGGGTCACTTCTTACATCGTGGCCTGTAACCCTCCCAAGAAAGAGGACTCTGGGAAATTCAAGCTGGTTCCAGTCCACTTGGACAAAGTCCTTTAGTTTTCCAGCCTTCCTTGTGCTTGAGCTAATTCCCTCTCCAGGCCTCTGGACCACTCCTCCACCCAAACGTTTCTCTTCTGACATCTCTTGGGATCCTTCCTGGCTCAAGCTCTTCTGAAAAGATAGGGGCCTGGAGGGTTGAGGTGATACCTTAGCAGGCTAAGCTCTAGAAGAGATGGTGATCTCTCTCCTTTTCATTGCTGTTTTTTCAGAAGTTTTTCTGCAATAAGTTTAGGGGTGTGGTTCCTTGGTCTGTGCCTCATACATCTCTCCCATGCCCCATCTTCTTATGGCAGCATGGCACGAGATAAAAAGCACTGGAAAGAGAGTGTATGGGATTTAGGAAAGAGTTACTCCTGTTCCTAAACTGGGCCTCTTCCCCAGCCCTGATGTGGTAGTGAGGTGGCCTGTTTGCAGGGAGGCGGCCAGAAGGGAAGAGAAGGAGGCCACAGCTCATCACAATGACATGGCATTTCAGGCTCTCCACGGTGTGCCCACGTGCGTCCCTTGTGAGACAGACTCGACAGGGATTACTTACTTCTTTAGGGATGAGGAAATTGAGGTTTCAGATGGCTTTATTAATTAAAGAGCTTATCAGGGTGGTTAGTCCAGAATTTGGACTTGAAACTGGGTCTCCTGACTCTGCATGCAGTGCACTTTCTATTTTATCACTGGACCAGAAATGGAGACTTCTGCAGGGACCAGAGGGGCACTGGGGGAGAGTTCACCCATGAGGCAATGTCAGAGAGCTCTGAAGAGCCAGTTACACCATGTTGGCTGCAGTAAAGGTCATTACCTCTCTAGCCAAGAGACTGTTGGTGAGGTGTTCCAAGGATCATAATCCTTTCTCTTCTCTCCAGCCCACCCCCACCCCGCCTCTCTGCCCTCCCCCTTCTCCAGCCCACTACTCTTCCGTCCTGGGCCCTGGGCCTGGCTCTGCTGGCTTGATCGCTTAGCCCTGAAGGCACAGTGTCAGGGGAGTGTCCCAGCTTCATCCCGCTGTTCCAGGATCACATTTCCCTTGACCTCAAGGGACTTCCGTGGCCCAGTGCCTGCTTGTCACAAACAAGCTAGTGGGAGCTGCCAGAGCTTCCTTCCTACCGATAATGATCTCTCCTGCCTTAGTGCTTCCCTGGCTCTCCGCTCTGGCTGTCCGCCCAGGCCAGAGGGGTTGAGATGTGGAAATGCCACCTCCCTGTCCCCCAAGGGCTGCAGACATCAGTTCTCCCTTCCTGGTGAGCAGAACTGGAGAAACTATGGGTTCCATCGCCTCAGTCCTCATAGCCTCCCACTCATAGCCCCCACCCAGCATTGCCTGCAGCCCTGACCATCACCAGCCCCTTCTCTCTCCCTTAATCTCAGTCCCAAACTTCACTATGCCCAGGCCCACCCTAGCTGAGCACCTAAAGACTATCTTGTTAGACCTTCCCTTCCCAGCTGTGGAGTCTACTGCCTACCTGCCCCTCCTCAACACTCCAGAGTTCCTTTATGCCTTACCAGAGTCAGGTAATGGCATCCCACTCCAGTACTCTTGCCTGGAAAATCCCATGGGTGAAGGAGCCTGGTGGGCTGCAGTCCATGGGGTCGCTGGGAGTTGGACACGACTGAGCGACTTCACTTTCACTTTTCACTTTCATGCATTGGAGAAGGAAATGGCAACCCACTCCAGTGTTCTTGCCTGGAGAATCCCAGGGATGGGGGAGCCTGGCGGGCTGCCGTCTATGGGGTTGCACAGAGTCGGACACGACTGAAGCGACTTAGCAGCAGAGTCAGGGAAGCTTTGGAGCCAGATACAACTGGGTATAAATCTTGGCTCAGTCCTTTGTGACTACATGTCCTCAAGAAAACTGCACCTCTCTGCAACTATGTTTCCATATATATTGGAGTAATACCACCTACCCAATAGAATTTCAAGAAGACTTAGAAATGACATTTTTGAAGTCTCAGTCAACCTCAGGCACCGGTAGGCAGTCAATAATAATAGCCAGTAGCAGGTAGTAGTAGCAGTTACCCTATCATATCCACCTTTGGCTAGATAGACTGGATGGTTTGAGATGGTGAGGGAAGGGATGACGAAAAGAACGGGGAGCGAAACATTGAACGCTTCAAGCCAAGTGTGGGGCCAATACATTGATGAGCCTTAAAAGTAGAGGGGCAATAAGTATACTTTATAGCCAAACACTGAATGTAAAGTCTATATATCTATGGTCACTGTGCTATACATTTATCACTCTTGATGATTTTCAACTGAGGTATATGGATAACGAAGACTGATGGGTAGCTGATTTTTTTCTTTTTTAACAACTCTTTTTATACTCTTTATTGATGTTTTTCTCTTATGGATATTAAAGTTTTGGAAGACATCCTCCTCATAAACTTTTTAAGTGGCTAAAAATTACTTTGGGCACCTCATGCGAAGAGTTGACTCATTGGAAAAGACCCTGATGCTGGGAGGGATTGGGGGCAGGAGGAGAAGGGGACGACCGAGGATGAGATGGCTGGATGGCATCACGGATTCAATGGACGTGAGTCTGAGTGAACTCCGGGAGTTGGTGATGGACAGGGAGGCCTGGCGTGCTGCAATTCATGGGGTCGCAAAGAGTCGGACACAACTGCGCGACTGAACTGAACTGAACTGAAAAATTAATGTATTCTCTCAAAATAAAAAGAATTTCCAAATATAATTTTTTTCTTGAAGGACTCATAATCTCAGCAGTAGCTAAAAATTGAACATAATTCTAAAGCAATCTATGATGATAGTGGTCAGAATAGTGGTAGCCTTAGGGAGTACTAACTGGGAAGGTGTAGGAAGTAAGCTGGAAATGTTTGATTCCTGCTCTGGATATGCTTACTTTGTGAAAATTTACTGAGTTGCACATTTATGATCTGTGTACTTTCATGCATGGAAATTATACCTCAATTTTAAAATCTTCCCCAAAAATATAGTTTTTAAAGATTAGTTTATTTAACATGAGAAATACTAATACATCAATTCACAGATATCATAATAAAATCACAGAATCATGATCTAATCCATTTCTATCATCCCACTTTGTACTATTTGTTAAATTAAATAGTAGTTGTACTATTTACTCACACCAGGATGTGGCATAGGCTCTCTTGGAGGAGGTCATCATTAACCCCATAGAGCCACCAGAACTTACACAGGACTGGGGAAACAGACTCTTGGAGGGCACAAACAAAACCCTGTGTGCACCAGGACCCAGGAGAAAGGAGGAATGATCCCACAAGAGACTAACTCAGACTTGCCTGTGAGTGTCCAGGAGTCTCCAGCAGCAGCATGGGTGGCCATTGCTGCTGCAGGGTCGGGGGCACTGAGTGTGGCAGTGCATACACAGGACCTTTTGAAGGAGATTGCCATTATCCCCAGGTCAGTAGGTGCCCAGCATGCTACTGGAGAAGAGTGGAGAAATAACTCCAGAAAGAATGAAGAGATGGAGCCAAAGCAAAGACAACACCCAGTTGTGGATGTGACTGGTGATGGAAGTAAAGTCCAATGCTGTAAAGAGCAATATTGCATAGGAACCTGGAATGTTAGGTCCATGAATCAAGGCAAATGGAAGTGGTCAAACAGGATGGCAAGAGTGAACATTGACATTTTCAGAATCAGTGAACTAAAATGGACTGGAATGGGCAAATTTAACTCAGATGACCATTATATCTACTACTGTGGGCAAGAATCCCTTAGAAGAAATGGAGTAGCCCTCATAGTCAACAAAAGAGTCTGAAATGCAGTACTTGGATGCAATCTCAAAAACAACAGAATGATCTCTGTTCATTTCTAAGACAAACCATTCAATATCACAGTAATCCAAGTCTATGCCCAAACCAGTAACACTGAAGAAGCTGAAGTTAAATGGTTCTATGAAGACCTACAAGACCTTCTAGAACTAACAACCTTTTCACTAAAGGGGACTGGAATGCAAAAGTAGGAAGTCAAGAGATACTTGGAGTAACAGGCAAGTTTGGCCTTGGAGTTCAAAATGAAGCAGGGCAAAGGCTGACAGAGTTTTGCCAAGAGAATGCACTGGTCATAGTAAACACCCTCTTCCAGCAACACAAGAGAAAACTCTACACATGGACATCACCAGATAGTCAGTACCAAAATCAGATTGATTATATTCTTTGCAGCCAAAGATAGCTAGAAGCTCTATACAGTCAGCAAAAACAAGACCAGGAGCTGACTGTGGCTCAGATCATGAACTCCTTATTGCCAAATTCAGACTTAAATTGAAAAAAGTAGGGATAACCACTAGACCATTCAGGTATGACCTAAATCAAATCCCTTACAATTATACAGTGGAAGTGCAAATAGATTCAAGGGATTAAATCTGATAGAGTGCCTGAAGAACTATGGATGGAGGTTCGTGACATTGTACAGGAGGCAGTGATCAAGACCATCCCCAAGAAAAAGAAATGCAAAGAGGCAAAATGGTTGCCTGAGGAAGCATGACAAATAACTGAGAATAGAAGAGAAGCAAAAGGCAAAGGAGAAAAGGAAAGATATAGGCATTTGAATGTTCCAAAGAATAGCAAGGAGAGATAAGAAAGCCTTCCTCAAAGATCAATGCAAAGAAATAAAGGAAAACAGAATGAGAAAGACTGGAGATTGCTTCAAGAAAATTAGAGATACCAAAGGGACATTTCATGCAAAGAGAGGCTCAATAAAGGACAGAAATGGTATGCACCTAACAGAAGCAGAAGATATTAAGAAGAGATGGCAAGAATACACAGAAGAACTGTACAAGAAAGATCTTCACTACCCAGATAACCACAATGGTGGGATTACTCACCTAGAGTCAGACATCGTGGAATGTGAAGTCAAGTGGGCCTTAAGAAACATCACTACAAAGCAAGTGGAGGTGATGGAATTCCAGTTGAACTATTTCAAATCCTAAAAGATAATGCTATTAAAGTGCTGCACTCAGTATGCCAGCAAATTTGGAAAACTCAGCAGTGGGCACAGGACTGGAAAAGGTCAGTTTTCATTCCAATGCCAAAGAAAGGCAATGCCAAAGAATGTTCCAACTACCACACAATTGCATTCATCTCACATGCTAGGAAAGTAATGCTTAAAATTATCCAAGCAGGCTTCAACAGTACATGAACTGTGAACTTCCATGGTTTAAGCTGGATTTAGAAGAGCCAGAGGAACCAGGGATCAAATTGCCAATACCTGTTGGGTCATCAAAAAAGCAAAAGAGTTCCAGAAAAACATTTACTTCTGCTTTATTGATTATGTCAAAGCCTTTGGCTGTGTGGATCACAATAAACTGTGGAAAATTCTTAAAGAGATGGAAATACCAGACCACCTGAACTGCCTCCTCACAATCTGTGTGCAGATCAAGAAGCAACAGTTAGCATTGGACATGGAAAAACAGACTGATTCCAAATTAGGAAAGAAGTATGTCAAGGTTGTATATTGTCACCCTGCATAAACTTATATGCAAAGTACATCATGCGAAACACTGGGCTGGATGAAGCACAAACTGGAATCAAGATTGCCAGGAGAAATATCAATAACCTCAGATATGCAGATGACACCACCCTTATGGCATAAAATAAAGAATTAAAGAGCCTCTTGATGAAAGTGAAAGAAGAGAGTGGAAAAAGTAGGCTTAAAACTCAACATCCCGAAAACTAAGATCATGGCATTCAGTCCCATCACTTCATGGCAAATAGATGGGGAAATAATGGGAATAGTGACAGACTTTATTTTGAGGGGCTCCAAAATCACTGCAGATGGTGACTGCATCTATGAAATTAAAAGATGCTCCTTGGAAGAAAAGCTATGACCAACCTAGATAGCATATGAAAAAGCAGAAACATTACTTTGCCAACAAAGGTCCATCTAGTCAAAGCTATGGTTTTTCCAGTAGTCATGTATGGATGTGAGAGTTGGACTATAAAGAAAGCTGAGCACCAAAGAATTGATGCTTTTGAACTGTGGTGTTGGAGACTGTTGAGAGTCCCTTGGACTGCACGGAGATCAAACCAGTCCATCCTAAAGGAAATCAGTCCTGAATATTCATTGGAAGGATTGATGCTGAAGCTGAAACTCTAATACTTTGGCCACCTGATGAGAAGAACTGACTCATTTGAAAAGACCCTGATGGTGGGAAAGATTGAAGGCAGGAGGAGAAGTAGATGACAAAGGATGAGATGGTTGGATGGCATCAATGACTCAATGGACATGAGTTTGAGCAAGCTCTGGGAGTTGGTGATGGACAAGAAAGCCTGGCATGCTGCAGTTCATGAGATCGCGAAGAGTTGGACACAACTGAGCGACTGAACTGAATTGTACTCTTTAGTGAAATGTTGTAAATATTTTTGGCTCAAAAGGTATATAAGGTTTTTTTCTAAAGTTTTCCAGGGAATCCATTCTCTTCTACTATTTATATAATTGTCAACTAATGAAAATTATAAAATAAAATATAACTAAAAATACACTATTTTTAACTGAAAATTCTTAATGAATTTTATATGTAGGATAAGCTTCTGTGCTTGTGCTCATGGTCAGTCGCTCAGTTGTGTTCAGCTGTCTGTGATCCTTTGGACTGTAGCCTGCCAGGCTCCTCTGTGCACAGGACTCTTCAGGCAAGAATACTGGAGTGCGTTGCCTGCCTTCTCCAGGGGGTCATCCCTACCCAGGGATCAAACCATCGTCTCCTGCATCTTCTGCATTGCAGGCATTCTTTATCTCTGAGCTATAGGGGAAGCCAAGTGTAAGCTTTTACAATCAATTATTACATTTTTCTTAAAATAATAATCATGTATCTGTATTTCCACCGACTGGTAGAAATTCAACTTTTAAAGCTCATAAGGAAAATTTCACTTCCAGTTACATTCAGGGTGCTCACTAATATTTGAAAGAGATTATTCCGATATTAACAATGAACCCAAATGACCTGATTTGTTTTCATACTAATGCATTAACTGATTCGATTTGACAGTCACCCATTCCTTCATATGATCTTGATCACAGCCAAGTTCAGGGATGCCAGGAATTATGTTGAAATAAGCATTGGGCTATTCAGACTTTCAAAGGCCAAAGCTGAGGTCCAAAACGAATAACAGGTTTGCACCAATTACCAAGGCTGCATCTTGACACATTCTTACTTGAAGGCTGAAAAATGGGAAAAGAAGACTGATTAGTTGTGAGATTTCTGTTCCTGGGGATGGCAGCATGGAGCGGGGAGGAGGGTGTCCAGGGAGGTATTGCCCAGCTTTGGGTAGATGGCTTTAAAGGAAATTGTTTCACCCTGGATCTAAGGAGCAAAACTGGCATCCCATAAAGAACATAACCCAAGAACTGGAGCTAGTGTGAGCTAACTTTCTAGGAGTGAGACTATCTAAGGTAGACTAGGTAGGAGATTTTTGACATGACTCTAGTTGCTCCAAAGGCACCACGCTCTGTAGAAAATAACCCATAGACACTATGAAGAGGGCCAGCTGAGTCAAAGCAGAGAGAAGGGTCCTGATCTCAAGGGCATGGTGTAGGAAGAGGAAATGCCCTTGAGACTGGAAACTTTTTCCTCACATCCACTAAGGGGTGCCCTTACAGCTACAGCAGTAGAAAACAAACCAATAACAATACTCAGGGAAGAGCCTTCTTGGCAAGAACCTTGCCCAATTTCACCACATTTCTCCTGTGCTACTGCACAACTAGGCCTCCAAGAGAGCTTTGAAAACTTCAGATCCTCATTCTAAAGTCCTCCTTCTACCCCCTATTCTACCTGGAGAGAGAGAAACAGCAGTCACAGCTCTTACCAGGATGTTTTCCTGTGCAGGATTTCAAAGCCAGTAAGCATGGGAACATCCATGAAGCCACGGAGACATGAGAAAATATTGCTAGTGAGGCTTTGGAGGAAGTTCACAAGAGGAGAGGCAAGGAAAGATGTCTACCCATAATGGAAATATGCCCATGATGGAAAGTCCTCTTGACTTAGAGAAATTGGAATTTCCTCATCTGTGCAAAGGTCATCTACTTCAGAATATTATGCAGATTCAATGTGATAACATACACAAAGCACTTAGTACAGTGGCTGGTGTGCAGGAAAAGTTTGAAAGATGTAATCATTTATATTTATTACTCTGATGTCAAATGTTGAGTGGCCAGATCTCTGATGGAGCAGGCCCGACTTCCGTAACAGAAGAACAAAGGACTTAAACAAAGAAGGCCGAGCTCCTCCTCAGCCTCCTCTCTTGTCCAAAACAATTCCTAGCAAAGAGGAGATAAAGTAAGGTTCAAGATTAGACAAAAAGGACAATATGCATTAATTTCTCTGCTCTCTCTGGAGTGAAGTGGGAGCAATGTTTTCAATTAGAGGGGACAGAAAGCTATTGAGCATTTCTATTAAGACTATGCAACGGGTTTTTCTCATCTCTACCATCCAGAATCCAAAGATGTGGAAACAAGGCAGAGGAATTAAGGTCACTAACTTTTGAGAGTGTCCTCCTTACCAGCTCCTCTCCAAAGGGTTCAATTATCACAGCAGCTGATGGAGAGAAGTTCCTAGTTACATTTCCACTTCCCTTCCTGAGTCATTTAAAACTAGTCCTTAGATAGGCTTACTGTCCCTTCATCCCATCATGGGAGACCTCTTGTATTTTTCCCACCCTCTGATTCAGTTTCATTTGCTAGTCTGTCTTCCATTACACAAAACTACCACCAAGGGTGGTCCACTAATTTCCGATGGACTGTTTACAATGGGAAGATATCACCCTTGTTACTTTCTATGATCTTCACCTGGAAACTTAGTTGAAGTTAAAACACATGGAAAACATAAACTGTACCCCTGAAACTAATACAACATTGTAAACCAACCATATTTTCATTATAAATAAATAAACGAGCAAACAAACTGGCCTGGCGTGAATCAGTACAAATTCCTGCTTGGGCCATGGCATTCACATCTGCACAGCTTTAAGCTCTTTCGGTCGCTATTCATAAAACGATGTCATCAGATGTTGTATCCAGTGACCTCAGAAATCATCCAGTACCGCCCTCCTTATTTTGCAAATGAGAGAAATGAGACCCAGGGAACCTAAGACCCTGTGACTAGTTTAAGTAAGAACTCATGTTTCCTGAACCAGTCCGGTGACATTTCCAAAGTGTTATTCCAGTTAAGGCTCCCAAGTGGATCTCAGACATCTTCCAAGGTCAAACTCACGATACATGACTGGCAAATCAATCAGCAAATGGGCAGGTTCCCAGACTGAGACAAAAGCATGTTCATCCAAAACCGAGTGTTCAGTGTCCATGATCCTGAGGTGTTTACCTTTCTGCTGCTCACCTGTGGACTACATCCCCGTCACCTGAATGCTTACATTGTATCAATGAGATGGAAAAAACAAAATAGCACCCAAGAACTTGATGGTAAACTCGTCAAGCATATCCCGGGGCCATGCCTGTTGGGACATAAATAAGGGCACACAGCAAGAACAAAGGTCTTTACTCTCCATCTGCTATCTGGGGCCAAGGTGAAAGCATTGCAGAGATCCCATTGGGTGGATCTACAGATGGGCCTGAAACATCCAAAATATTTTATCTTTGGGAAGGGTTATCATTCTCTACCCTCAGGGTTGGCACATCCAGGGCTGGGTTTTCATGGTCAGCTAGAGCCCCCAGAGCAATGTTTCTCAGACTTTTCCCTGAAGTGCTAGTAATGGCAGAGGAGAATTAATTAAACACTAAGACATGTCCAGCAGGCATGAGCTTTCTCTAAAGCCTTTTTCTTTCACTCAATTAATATTTCTAAAATAGCCACATGCACAGATGTTTTATATCTTAGAATTTAATTTGTGATAATAATGAATCAATGTTAATTTCCTGGTTTTGATGCCTATGCTGTCATTATGTAGGCAGGCATACTTGTAATTAGGAAATGTTCATTTTGGTAATGAAGGGGCAATGGAGCATTTGGTCTGCAATTTAGTCCCAAATAGTTCAGAAATGTTCATAAAAATCAGGAAATTTGGGTGAAGTATATAGGGGAGCTCGGTGTACTATTCCTAAAACATATATAAATTTGAAATTATGTCAAAGCAGAAACATTTGAAAATTATTTTTTAAATAATTTCAATGTTTCAATAAACCCTATCATCGTTTTATTTTGTGTAAAAAACAATGCTTCAAATTACTTCCTTTCCCCTACAAAACAGTTTTGGTAAAGTTGGGAAAGAAGACATTTATCTCATGGCTTTGTATGCACTTTGTATATATCTGCATTCAACCTAGACTAGGATACGCTCGCCTTAATGAGGTTAATACACTCGCTCTCTGTGTACTGTGCCTCTGACTGGTATTTCTCTCAAAGAACTGTTTCATTTTGGCTTGTTCTTTAACTGCATACTGCAGTCCTGTATTATTTAGAGTATTACTAATTTATGCCTTTTTTCCCTTAATTTTGTAAATAGAATTGAAAAAAAAATTTTGTGTGCTATTTTAAAACTACAAGCCAAAATTCAGAACTTTATTGAGTAATAGGGAGTAAATGCCCACCTTTCACTCATTCTCTAAAAATTTCACTTTACAAATTTTAAATATAGCCCACATATCATTTACCAATGTTTATTCATACTTTAAAAGGGAATCATATTTGGTTCTGATTTGTTTTGCATTCTTCCCCCAAAGGCTTACAATTTTTAGAAATTTCTTTATGTGTGAATCGCTATGAGAATGAGAAACAAAAGTCTTATCAGGGAAAAAATAAGAACTGAAAGATATGATAACCACAGAGCCAGAGCAGTAGGAAGGTTCTTCACATCTAAAAATGAGAAAATAAACAAGGAGCACTGGAAACTGGGACCTAGACCCCCTCAGTAAGTGTTCACTCAGACTGTTTTTATCATTGTGGTCATCCCCTCTGGGAGGTCTGAATACCGAACACAGGCTTGAAGTACGTCAAAAGCCACAAAACACATGCCAGGGGCAACACAGACCCCCAGGCTTGCTGGACTGAAGATCACATCCTCTCCTGCTTGAGGACAGATCCTACAGAAAGGAACAAAGGGAGGCAGTCCACCCACTGAAGCACGATCGTGGCGGACTGGACACCCAGAGAAGGCCCCAGAGAGCTTCACAGTAAAGAAAAAAGAAGCTGGTAAGGAAGAGGGTCAGCCACTGGGAACAGAGGTTTCCTGTGATAGCACTCTGAGGTTCAAAGTTTAGAAACCAGAATCCAGGACATCTATGGCCATGGGTCTTCTCCTCCAATTCTCTTGGAGGAGAATCCTTCTTGGAGAGATTCCTTGTAAAGTTTCTGGCAAGCTCCTGCCTCAGCCTGAGACCAACCCAGCTCCTCTGTCTAGCCTGGCTGTAGACTCAGTGCCAAGACCATGAGTCCCAGCAAGCAGAGCAAGGAGGACATTCAGAGAATCGGGGGCTAGGTCTGCGGTCCTTCAGAGATACCCTCAGGGTGCTACCCTTCAGGCTGCTCATCCTTCTAGCTTCCCTCTGGTTTTTCCAGCCTGAGCTTGCATCTACCCAGCTTCCTGGACTTTCATTCTATTTGCATTTTTCTCTTTTCTCCCTCTTCCCTCTCTCCTGAGGCTATCTTTATATATATTTACAAAGTAATTGAGGAGCTGAATATTCACAATCTCAGTCTCCTTTCTGAATTAGAAGCGCAATAGTGTTTCACAGCAGAGCTGTGAGCGTCAGGGCATCCATCTGCAGGGCGTCCACGGTCAGGACTTCCATCATTAGGAGTAAGTGCAGCTTCCAGTCACCTGTCCTGGCCCCACGTGGTAATCATGGATGTGTGAGCTGTTTGGCAGAAAGTTAGCTGAGAATCTTCCATACTGTGCCCAGAGAACCTGAACACTATCAGCAACCACCTGCCTCCTGAAGTTAACGTTATACCTTCATCTAGCTTGCCTCTTGGTGAATTTTACCTCAGAGCATCTGCACCCCAGCCTGCCTCATCCTTGGCACCTATGTAAAACAGTCGGCAACAGCTCCTCTCACGCATAGTCAGGAGTAACTTAGCCAAGCAAATGAAGCTTCCTGCTGGTTACTCAAGCTGAACCTGTCCTCAGAGACCTCTATGAACAGATCCCACCAAGGCCCTCTATTGAGGTGCCAGGAATCGGTTCTGGGCAATCTCACACTAGATCCAAGCAGAGGACCAGAAAATGTACATACAGCCCACTCTCCACTTAGCCACTTGCAGCTGTTTGTAGTGGTCCCGGCCGCTTCTACACCAGTCCTGCTCTTCCAGAGACCCCTTATTCCTGAAGAGGCTGCCCCTTGCCTCCAGGGTAAAGCCTGACAACCCAACTGAAGGTGGCATTTGTAGCTCAAAGCCTGTCTAAGGCCAGCAACCCAGATAGACTTTTCTGGCCCCCTCACCCACACCTCCTCAGTTGAGTTCAGTTCAGTTGCTCAGTTATGTCTGACTCTTTGCGACCACATGGACTACAGTATGCCAAGCCTCCTTGTCCATGACCAACTCCCAACTCCTGGAGCTTATTCAAACTCTGTCCATTGAGTCAGTGATGCCATCCAACCATCTCCTCCTCTGTCGTCCCCTTCTCCTGCCTTCACTCATTCCCACCATCAGGGTCTTTTCAAATGAGTCAGTTCTCCACACCTCCTAGGCTATCCTGAAAAAACTGGTCTCTACAGGATCAGTGCTTATTCTCCACTCGCCCTCTTGGAGCTACCTTTGGGGTCTTCCTGCAGGATCTCTTTTCACATTCTAGTCTGGCCACTAGCACTTTGATGCTTCCTCTTGTTTCACAGAGTCTTTTAAAAATTAATTTTTTTAGAAAATATTTGGAAATTATTATACTTTTTAGAAATTACTCAACTGAAACTCTTTAGGCTACAAATGATGAGGAGACTAAGAGGACAAGAGTGGCGATTCAGTTCAACACACAGTTACTGAGGATCCCTCTGAGCTAACCTGGCTTTATGGAGATTAAGAAGCATGAAAGGAGCTGATTTCTGCCCACGAGTTCACCATCTAATTGGGAAGCCTGGATACACCATCAGAGTCAAATAATAGAACAGGGTAGTACCTGATTGAGCATCTAAGTGAATGGTACCAGGAGTTAATGCTGAAGGAGGTATGTTCAGGAAAGAGTCACCCCAGGTAGAGTTGTACAGGAAGGTTCAAGCACAAGCTCAGGGGACCAAGCTGAGCGCTGAAGGATGGATAATAGTTGAGGGAGAACCTTTAGGGAAGAGGAAAAAAAAGCAGAAATAAAGTTGAAGAAAACAGAACATATCCAAGAGATGAAAAGAAGCCCGATCTATTAGTCACACAGTAACTGTCAGCCCATAAGGTAACTATCAGAGAGCAGTGTGGGGACTTCCCGCACTGGGACAGGAATCTGCCTGCCAATGCAGGGGACAAGGGTTCCACACCTGGTCCAGGAAGATCCCACATGCCACAGAGAAACTAAGTCTGCATGCCACAAGTGCTGCAGCTACTGAAGCCCGTGGGCCTAGGGCCTGTGCTCTGCAACGAAAGAGCCCACTTCAATGAGAAGCCCATGACAGCAGAGAAGACTCGATGCAACAAAACATTAAATAAGGAAATAAGAGGAAATAAGTGTCCTTCTGAGCTACCACATCCCCAGCTCTGTGGAGACTGAGAAGCATGAAAGGACTTGATTTCTGTCCCATAATTTCATCATCTAGTTGGGAAGACTGAATATACATGTAAGAGTCAAATAACAGAACAAGGTAGTACCTGATTGAGCATCCAAATGAGCGGTACCAGGAAATGCAGGAAATAATAGATTCAAAAAGCACGTTTATAAAAGTAAAAGAGCAGTGTGGTAAGGAGGGAACAACACGACACTGGAGCCAGCCCTCCCTCCCTTTCTGTCCTAGGCCTGCCACTTAACACATTCTTGAACTTAGCCTCTCCAAGCCTCAGTCTCCTTTTCTATAAAATGGAAAAAATAACATGGAACACATAATCAGTTCAGTTCAGTCACTCTGTCGTGCCCAACTCTTTACGACCCCATGAACTGCAGCATGCCAGGCCTCCCTGGTGATGGACATCACCAATTCCCAACACCCAAACTCATGTCCATCGAGTCAGTGATGCCATCCAGCCAGCTCATCCTCTGTCATCCCCTTCTCCTCCTGCCCTCCTCCACCCCCCAGCATCAGAGTCTTTTCCAATGAGTCAACTCTTTGCATGAGGTGGCCAAAGTATTGGAGTTTCAGCTTTAGCATCATTCCTTCCAAAGAAATCCCAGGGTTGATCTCCTTCAGAATGGACTGGTTGGATCTCCTTGCAGTCCAAGGGACTTTCAAGAGTCTTCTCCAACACCACAGTTCAAAAGCATCAATTCTTCAGCACTCAGCTTTCTTCACAGTCCAACTCTCACATCCATACATGACTACTGGAAAAACCATAGCCTTGACTAGACGGACCTTTGTTGGCAAAGTAATATCTCTGCTTTTGAATATGCTATCTAGGTTGGTCATAACTTTCCTTCCAAGGAGTAAGTGTCTCTTAATTTCATTGCTGCAATCACCATCTGCAGTGATTTTGGAGCCCCCCATATAAAGTCTAACCTTGTTTCCACTGTTTTCCCATCATACTGTTTTGCAAATTGAATTTTACATAAAGCACAAGACCTTGGCACACAGTGAGCACTTTAAAAAAAAATATTTTTGGCCATACACTGCAGCATGCAGAATCTTAGTTCCCCAACCAGGGATCAAACCACCTGCAGTGGAAGTGCAGAGCCTTAACCACTGAACCACCAGGGAAGTCCCCAGGCACTTTTAAATGATAGCTGCAATCCTTAGAATACCTAGCACTATGCCAAGCATATGCTATATCTTCACAGAACGGTGGTTAGCATACACTTTCCTCCTGTTGCTGCAACACAGCCCTGGGCTGACTCTAAAGCAGTGTAGTGTGTATAATCCAGGCTGCCTTTAGGAAAGCAGTAAATGATACACTCAAGGCAACTAGCTCTAGAATGTCAAGGGCTCTGTTTAATACCCCCATACCACACTAGGCATTTTAACATTTCGTCATGCCACATTGAATATATAAAATGTATGTTCCTCATTCAATATCATTCTTGCAGAAATGTATCTGAAATGATTTTTAAAGTTTTATTTCTGAAATTATTTGACTCCAAGTAACTTGGGATTGGCACTTCTTCTCCAATCGTGGTATTGAGAATTCCAGCAAAAAGACGGAAAAAAAAAAAAATCTAACCTAAAACTGTTTTCCAAAGTAAGACTTCTTATGGGTGCCAGATTCCAAAATAAGTGAAATCAACTTTATGTTACTGTGGTAGCAGGTAAGTAAATATTTTAAATTTGATTTTATAGTTGACTTTTCCTCTATTGGAGCCAATATATTTTTTTCCTAGTCTCAAATATTGTAGGCCCTTGAAAACCTCCCAGACCCTAGGCGCTGGGCTTTTAGTGCTTAATGGATAAAACAGCCCTGAGACTGTGACCACTTGGAAGACTTGTGATGAAATAACTAGGATCTAACACACAATTAAAGGAACCCTTTCCTCAGACCTCCCTGAGTGGGACTGGCCAGTTGCACAGTCAGTACTACTTGAGGAAAGCATGTTTGCAACTTAACTAGATTCAGAGCTTGCAAAGTCCATGGTCAGTCATTTGGTTGGCATGAAATGTTCCTGCCAACCCTTGGCTCCTGCTGCCATCCCTACCCTCTCACAAAAGGCCCAGAGGCTTGGGTCTGCAACAGGTAATGAACAATCACATGGCAATCCAACCATCCCAGTGGGAAAGGCTCAGCTGACAGCCTGCAAAGGGGAGATATATATATATTGGGTTGGCAAAAAAATTGTTAGAGATTTTCTGTAACATCTTATGGAAAAAACAAACGAACTTTTTGAACACTCAATATATTTTCTCTCTGAGGCCCAAATCAACTATTTGCTGGATAATGCTCTACTGGGGTCAAAAAGCAGTGTTTCATTAGCTTTGTGGGGAGAAGTGCAGGAGAAGGGTGAGCTTGGTTGATGAACCAGGCTCCACCTTTGAAGATAGAAAGGAAAACATCTCCAGTGTTTCCCATCTGGCAATGCAGATCATAGGAGTCTAAGTGGTTTTTGCCACTTTGCAGAGCATTTTATCTCAAAGGCAGTGAAGTCACACAGAAGTCAAGGTAGGGCTCAACATGCCAGCACAGACCTGAGAGGCTACAGCTAAAGCAAGATCCCCCACTTCAATCATTTGCTCCCTCCCTTGATAATTGCTGTAATACTGCCAGTATTATCATTTACTAAATTTATATTTATATGCATTTAGTTCAAAGAGTTCTTTGAATATGAAACTGTGTAACATCATATTTCAAAGAATACTAGAGTGTCACTGGATAAATAGAAGTAAAAATAAAGAATGTCATCAAATTGTTTAAAATTCTGGTGATCTTCCCTGGTGGTCCAGTGGTTGAGAATCTGCCTTCCAAGCAGAGAATGTGGGTTCGATCCCTGGTCAGGGAATTAAGATCCCACATGCCATGGGGCAACTAAGCCCACTGCTCCACAAAAGAAGCCTGTATGCTGCAACAAACCCAGTGCAGCAAAAAAACAAAAAATTTTTTTAAGTCTATCCAGATACTGTTTTCAGTTGAAGGCTCAGCCTGAGATCTGTTGTCTGTACTGAAAAGTGGGTAGAAACAAAGGCTTTACCTTCTTGTCCTAATAGGAGACTTTCTCTTAAATGTCATCAGGAGGATTAGAAGAGAATTATCAAAAGCAATGGTCATGTTTCACTTAAACCATAAACAGACATACTCACTAGGCCCTGTCTCTATGGGAAACACGTTCTCCTTCCCTTTTCAGCCTGGTACTAGACCAAAGGGATGGGTTGAAAGTCAGGAAGCTCCAGTCCCAACTCTGACACTCAGTTGGTGGGAAGGGCACTTGGGAAGGGCACTTGCTCTTTCAGGCCCTCCAGCTCTTTCCTCTGTAAAGCAGAGTTGATTGAGATGATCTTGAAGAAACTCTTCTGCTCTGATTTTGTCATTCCAAAACTTTCCCCACTTAGGGCGATACGTCAGTCCCAGAAAGAACCCAATTCACAGAATCCTGCTTGGCTGGCTGGAACACTGAGAGTGACTATTTTTCTAGCTTCAATGAGAAACTGGACCACAGAGCAGAGAGGAATTAGCCTGACACCACAACCTTAATATTGATTTTCAGGAATGTCTGAGCTAGCCTGGAAGTGCAAGGTATGGATCCTTGACCTACTTTCTTCCAAGACTGGTTTCCTTTTGTGGTCTGATTTCTCAGAGTTTCAAACCAGAAACATGGGAATGTGGAAAGAATAGGGGCTTTGGAAGCTGAGAAGCATTGATTCAAAGCCTGTAACACTCCCTAGCTGTGTGATGATGGGCAATTTCCTTAACTTTTCTGAGCTTCAGTTTGCTTGCCTACTAAAAAAAAGAAAGAGTTCATACCTCATAAAACTCTTATGAAGGAAAAACTGTATATGTATTTATTGGGGGGCATAAAATGTATCATTAAATAAAATGTATCTGCTGGGACCGAACAATTAAATGCCAGTAGTGTTTTTAAATATCTGGGGCTGTAGGAACCCTGCAATAATTGATTTACAATATGAAATTTTAGAAAGGCTAGCAGGGCACCCCCATAGTGACCTAGTCATCCACCTCCCACTTCTTCTGTGCCCCCTGTACCCCCTGGCAGCAGTGGCGCCAGCCAGAGCAGGATTCTGCCTTCTGCTGCTGCTCCTGCTGCTGGGACTGTGGGTGGCCAAGGACCAGTCAGCGTCAAGCCTGGGAACATGACCCCAATTTAGTGGTTTGAAACTCAGCATGTACAGCCCAGACCTCAAGGATGCAACACTGCAATACACAAAATCAACAAGTTCTCTAAGCACTGCAAAGACTTCAACACCTTTCTGCATGAATCCGTCTACTGCCTGGTCACCTGTCAGACCTCCAACATAGCCTGCAAGAACGGTCATAAAAACTGCCACCAGAGCCAAAAGCCGATATCCCTGACTACGTGTGAGCTCATCTCAGGAAGGTGTCCAGACTGCAGGAACAAGGAGAAGCAACTGGAGGCATTCTTCATCGTAGCCTGGGACCTGCCACAACAGAAGGATGACCTGAGGTACCAGCTGGTCCTGTGCTTTTGGATAATGTTGTCTGAGGCCAAGTGTTCCCCTCACCCCAAGCTCTGCAGACTCCTGACACTGCGGCTGCCTTTTCTCCCTTGAGTTCTTCACTAATCCTCACCCTTTTTGCAAATACCACTTCTCTCCCACGCAGCCAACTTCACATACTCTTAATTCCTTACGGGGTTTTGTGGATGCTCCAAATGATGAGGGTTTTGTGGATGCTCCAAACGATGAGGGAAGAGAGGTGATTCTCCTTAACCCTTCACTGCTGTTTACATTGTTTTCTGAGTGTGGATGCCCTGTGGCTCTTTAGGCACTAAGGCTCTTGGCATGAGTGGATCCAGGTTTTGTGGGGCTTATGGCACATGCGATTTCAGAGACCATCTTAAAGAAGAAGAACACAAAATTACAAATGCAAAGTAAAGTCAGGACCTTGGTAGAGCTGTGGTTGGATCATTCAGAGGGAACCCCAGGGGAGATCATTCAAGGAAGGAGGCCAGGAGATCTGTACCCTGTTCACTGTACTGGGCAAAGGAATGTGTCTGACTTTGCTACAATGAAAGACCCTTCTTTTCCTGATTGAGCGTGTGCACTACTGTCCAGGGGAAGCATGGAGGTTTGGAAACCCCTCTTTATCTCTGTGAAGCTTCAGCATCATGTACCCTGCAGGCAGAAGAGACAGCAGCACCCTGAAGCAGGCTCAGGCTGAAAGGAGCAGTCAGTCTGGGGGGCTCTGACTTCCGCTCCCTTAAAAACTGCCTGGTGGTCCCACGTCACATGAAGGGGAGGATGGCAGGGAAGGGCAGGCTGAGTCCCAGGATAGCAGTCAGACCTAAGCTGGGACCCCTTGTTGACGTTCAAGACCTTGACCTCATGCCTCACTGTTATGACCCAGAGCAGGAATCTCGGATCTTTGAAGTGAACTTCCCTCCCTCGGAAATTTCAGAACCAGGACCTTCTAAAAATCTTGATCTGGTTCTAATTAGTGCTTCTCCAACTAACCGCGGTGAAGGATCAGTTTTGTATGCAAAATCTGCCACAGATCAGCACTTTCATAAAATACAATAAAATGAATTACTGGAAAAATGAAATAGAATATACAGATATAGAAAACACAAGGTCGAATTTTTTAATAATCAAATTCAGTGAACATAAAAGTGGTGTATCAGATTGGGATAAAAGTTTCCCAATGCTGCCTTTCAATTTCTATACTTATAGATAGATACACAGAGGAAAATACTATATACATATACACATATAAGTTAAACACCAGCAGAAGACATACACACCCATACATATATACAACTTGGGCACGTACTCACACATGTGCACACAACACATACACTCAACAGTAAGGCGACACCATCCTTCCCTCTGCTGATTCTGCCTTGTGCATACCGCTCCCTTTCCATACTTGGAAAGAGATTTTCTAGGCCGACTAGAGCTCATAATAAGGAAAGCATGATTGGCGAAACATAAAGTGGCAAGAAAAGCAGAAAATCAAAAAATTCTGACTCCCAGCCCCCTCCCTGCTACCTAGAAAGAGATCTAAGGCAGACCTCCTTGCCACCTACCACACCCACACTATCCTACCCAAATATAGCTTTCCCCACAGCACCCAGACAGCCTTCCCACATCACACTCTGCCCATTACCACCACTATTGTACTCACCCTGTGCTTCTGACCAAGGAAGATATCCTGGAAAGGAGAGGAAAACAACGACCTTCTACTCCTCTGTCTTTGCCCGGGTATTGTGGGCAGGCTTCGCTTCCTCTGTCTGCACCTTAAATGATGGTGTTTCTCAGGCTCCTATTCTTAGCTCTCTTTTCCTCTCACACTGAACTCTCTTGAATGACTTGATACAGTCCCATAGCTTCAACTGCCACTTATCTGCTCCCAAAAGCATCTCTCCAGCCCTGTCTCCCAAGTTCCAGGCACATATACTCATCTCAGCATCTTGCAGACATCATTAAAAAAAAACACTCAGAACTGGGCTCAGAACTGCCTGGCTGCCAAACTTGCCCCTCCTCCTGGCATCTCTCAGCCTTGGTGAGGGGAAACATCAGAGCCAGTCAAAGTCTTAATCTAAGAGACACCAGTGTCTACACATTCTTTATCTGTTTGCTGGGGCCACCAGTAACTCCCCATCTATCTCATGCTTGCCTGCTAACTTGTATCAGTCATGTCTGACTTTGCGACCCCAGTGGACTATAGCCCTCCAGGTTCCTCTGTCCAGGGGATTTCCCAAGCAAGAATACTGGAGTGCGTTGCCATTTCCTTCTCCAGAATATCTTCCCCACCTAGGGATCAAACCCACATCTCTCTGTTACATCTCCTGCTTGGCAGTTGGGTTCTTTACCACTAGCGCCACCTGAGACCACCCAGGTAATCCCAGGTATTACCTTAAGAGGGCGCACAAGTTCTCGGATTTTCTTTTTTCCAAATATCACTAAGATCCTAACATTGGTCCAAAAGACATAATGATTTTGGAGGCAGCTGTGATTTGAAGCTAAGCAAATACACCTAAGTGGTTGCAATCAAGGATTTCTGTCTAGCTACAGAGGGAAGAAAAAATAATACCTTTACAACTCTATCGAACAGTAACAGAGTAGGAACTTCCCTGGTGGTTCACTGGTTAAGACTTCACCTCCCAATGCTGGAGGTGCAGGTTCAATCCCTGTTGGCGGAACCCTACATGCTGAGGGGAGGGGCCCAAAAGTTAAGGGAAAAAAAGCAGCAATAGAAGAGTATAATGAATCAAGTGGATTCTGTAACACTTCTTTCCCACCTCCCCCAGGGTTTCATTCATCCTAACCTATAGGTTAGCTTCTCTGTTCTCTGTTAAATGCTAATATTCCTGACACATGTCTCTGACATAACATTAGGTCTGTAATTAGAGTCAGGCAACACCAGGAGAAATCAAACCACTGCATATATGTAAGAGTTGTGGCTCCTGAAGCTGGCAAGAGTGTGGAACGAATTCAGAATAGAATGGATCTTTAAATAGACTAATTATATCCAAACAAGTAATGTAGCAGCTTGAGTAGGAGTTTCTGACTTCCGTGTGTAGGTTGAAGAATTAGATGCAGTGTAACTTGAATCCAGGGGCCATGGATCATGAACCTGGCGCATTCAGAGACTAATGACACAGAATACAGGGCCCACTGGGGCAGTTGGGGGCCTGAGAAGAGCCACTCAAAAGCCTTGGGACCAAATCTCTGCTGGTTATATTCTCTGAGAACGGATTTCCAAAAAGTCAGCTCGGAAAGGCACTCCCCAGATATTTAGGATGACATAATTATTTCCCGGTTGGTAAGTTTGCTTTACTACCCATAAAATTGTAAGAATAGAAATATTTACGCAAATCAAGTACATGGCATTCATGTGTTTGTATTAAAGACTTCCTGTGTATTTTGTATTTTAAGTATTTACAGTGTTTAAGAGAATCTAGACCGTTACAGCAACAAATTGGTCTTGCTATTTTAAACGTGTAATTAGTTTAGATGTGTGGTTTGAAATAGAATTTTCTTTTATTTTTTTCTTCAAGTTAAACAATTTTTATGTTCATTATTTATTTGGTTGCGTTGGGTCTTTAGTTGTGGCGGCAGGATCTTTGTTCCAGTGTGAAGTTTCCTCTAGGTGTGCAAGCCCCAGAGAGCGCAGGCTCAGTAATTGTGGCACATGGGCTTCTGCATTGGAAAGTGAATTCTTAACCACTGGTCCACCAAAGAAGTCCCCAGTTTTTTTTTTTACTGAAGTGTATGAAGCTCCAGTACTTTGGCCACCTCATGCGAAGAGTTGACTCATTGGAAAAGACCCTGATGCTGGGAGGGATTGGGGGCAGGTGGAGAAGGGGACGACCGAGGATGAGATGGCTGGATGGCATCACGGACTCAATGGACGTGAGTCTGAGTGAACTCCGGGAGTTGATGATGGACAGGGAGGCCTGGCGTGCTGCGATTCATGGGGTCCCAAAGAGTCGGACACGACTGTGCGACTGAACTGAACTGAACTGAACTGAGTTGATTTACAATGTTGTACTGATCTCCACTGTACAGCAAAGTAACTCATATATATATATACACACACACATCCTTTTTATGTATAGAATTTCCCTTTAAAACTAGTTTGGGGACATTTAAAAAAACAGGAATTTAATCACTATATTCATAAACTGTCAGATTTCTAAGAATTTTTTTTAGGTATTCAGGAATGTGTGATTGGTTAGCTCAGGTAACCAAATTACTTTGTAAGGACATGGAATATGTTAAATTTATAAAGTATACTTTTAAGTGTTTAAAGGAGTCATTAACTACAGTTATAAATGGTACCAAATAGTTCATCAAGTACAATCATTTAAAGTGATTATTAAAATATACTTGCTTGCAAGTTGAACATAAAAACTTAAGAAGAACTGAGCTTCTGATTTGCATCTTTAACATAGGGAACACAAATTTCAAAAAGCCAAAGTAGCCCTCTACATGTTCTTTTTTCTGGCACAAAAAGGACATTTAAAAAATTCACACCAACACTGCAAGACTGGTCCATTTTCTGGACTGTTTTCATCTATCCAGTACAGAGCAGACTGGGTATTATATTTCCTGCTCTTCCCGTGTTTTCTGGTTTTACTAAGCCTTTAGAAGGGAGAATGGCTCTGCTGATGGAAGAGCAGAGGCCGGGCTCAAGGCACAGAGCTGGCAGGGACTGACTCTGAAATTGTCTCTTCTCAGCGCCCTCCTTTCTCTCCATTGTTCCGCCTCCAGATGGGTCACTCTGCATTTTGGAGGAACTGAGAAAGGGGAGCAGGGCTTCTCTGAGGCCACTGCGGTGGTGGCAGACAAATTCAGCTAAATACGGAAAAGTAAAACTCAGAGACTATATAGCTGAATCTCCATCCTCAATAGGGATTTTTTCCTCCCTGGCCAAATTTGGAATTTTGAGACTACATATTTCCAAGTAAGATGGCTTTTTTAAAAACAACAGATTGTTAAGCAACTGTTTCCTACAATAAATCAGGCTGCTTGCCTGGAAATGTGTGTGTGTGTGTAAACACATGTGTTCATGGTGAGGAGAAGTTATGTTAGTGGGATTAGGAGTGCTGTATTCCACCAGTTACAGATTCTCTGGGGACCAGAATGCCTGGTGTGAAGTACAAATATTTTTTAGTAGAAATAAAAAACAAGATAATGTTGGGACTTCCCTGCTTGTCTAGTGGTTAAGAATTCACCTTGCAATGCAGGGTACACAGGTTCTATCCCTAGGCTGGGAACTAAGATCCCACATGCCGTGGAGTAACTAAGCCTGCTGCGAGCTGCAACTACTGACCCCATGTACCACGCCTGGAGAGCCCGTGTACTGCAACCAAGACCTGATGCAGCCAAATTAATTAACTAACTAAAAACAACGACAATATAATGTAACAATTACTTGGAATCAGTCACTTGGGTACTGGGTGCATTTGGCTTGGGCTTTTTTTTTTTTAATTTTATTGGAGTATAGTTGATTTACAACATTGTGTTAGTTCCAGGTGTACACCAGAGCGATTCAGTAATACATATACATATATTCATTCTTTTCCAGATTCTTTTCCCATATAAGTTATTACACAGTATTAGTAGAGTTTCCTGTGCTGTTAAGTAGGTCCTTGTTGGTTATTTATTTTAATGATATGTATAGCAGTGTGTGTGTGTGTTAGTCCCATGGCTTGGGAGCTGTTGGATGCATGGCATAGTGTATTGAAAGGTTTGTAACAAAGATCTTAAGAATAGGTGGAATAGAGGCAGAGACGTGGAAGGAGAAGATGAGCATAGAAAACAAGATGTCAAGGAACTGGAGACAAATTTGTGCCCACCGGCTTAGCAGTTCTGAAGACTAAAGGGTTGGGAGAGATGATTTCATGGTGCTATAATTCCCAGGTTGCCTGCCCCTGGAGGCTCAGCTGGGAGGCTGCCAATGAGCACTCCAGCTGCCACTGGATATACCTGGCACACTGAAGTCTTAATAAATGTTCACTGAACACAATTTGTTTTCAGAGCAAAGGAATGGGGCTAGGGAAATATACAAATCACAACTCTGGAAAGCTTATAAAACAATTTATTTTAAAACTCTCTCATTATGCTTCAAAATTTCCAGAGAGGGGGAATTTACTACCTATCGAGACAGCCTGTCCCATTTTCTGGCAGCTCTAAATATTAAAAATTCTCCTATAGAGAACCTAATCTATGTCTCTGTCACTGCAGCGATTTGCTGATGCCCTATCACTTTGAGCCATTCAGAGTAAATCCAATTCCTCATCACACCCAACTTTGTAAATATTTTCAGTGTTTCGTGCTCCCTACCCTCCAAAATTGCCTCAACAGACAATAACACGAGCTGTAAAATGGCTTCTAAAGTTTGACCCAATAATTTTCAGTTGGTAAAATATGCTAAACGGAAATCGCTCAAAGTGAGAAGGAGTAAATCTGTGCAACCTGTTTATATTTGTCATTGTGTGGCAAAAAAAAAAAAAAGAAAAGAAATTGTAGAAATAATACAAATTTCCCCAAATTGAGAATGACTAAACAAATGATGGGGCAGCTATTTATAATGCATTAATTGAAGCATCAAGTCATCACTTTAGCTGGAGACAAATATACAAAATTATATTGATGCATAGAAATTTACGTGGCGAATGATAAATGAAGAAAAGAGAACATTGGGACTTCCCTGCTGGTCCAGTGGTTAAGAATCTGCCTTCCAATGCAGGGAGGGTGGGTTTGATCCTTTGTCAGGGAACTAAGATCCTGCATGCCATGTACCACTCCTCCAACAAAAGGGAAAAAAAAAAACACTGTATTTTCAAATAGACTACAGCTATATAAAAGAGTACCTGTTTTTGTACACCAATAAAATCCCTAAGTGAATTTGGAGCCTTTCCAGAACTCTGTCTCCAAACCAGTGCTTCCTGCAAATTCATCTAGCCCAGTGAACTACGCCTGACTCAGAAGACATTCCACGTGTGTTGTTGTTTTTTTTAATTAAAGTAAAATTGAATATAACATCATACCAACTTCAGGTATAGGACACGACAGTTCAGTATTTGTATGTGCTGCAAAATGATTACCAGAATAATTCTACATCTGTCACCATACACAGTTACACTAAATTCTTTTCTTGTGATGAGAACTTTTAAGAACTACTCTCTAGGCAACTTTCAAATATGTAATACGGTGTTATAAATTATTGTCATGAGTAATTACAATATTACTTCAGTTCAGTTCAGTCATTCAGTCGTGTCTGACTCTTTGTGACCCCATGAATCGTAGCACACCAGGCCTCCCTGTCCATCACCAACTCCCAGAGTCTACCCAAACTCATGTCAGTGATGCCATCCAACCATCTCATCCTCTGTTGACCCCTTCTTCTCCTGCCCTCAATCTTTCCCAGCATCAGGGTCTTTTCAAATGAGTCGGCTCTTTGCATCAGGCGGCCAAAGTATTGGAGTTTCAGCTTCAGCATCAGTCCTTCCAATGAACACCCGGGACTGATCTCCTTTAGGATGGACTGGTTGGATCTCCTTACAGTTCAAGGGACTTTCAAGAGTCTTCTCCAACACCACAGTTCAAAAGCATCAATTCTTCAGTGCTCAGCTTTCTTTATAGTCCAATTCTCACATCCAACATGACTACTGGAAAAACCATAGCCTTGACTAGACAGACCTTTGTTGGCAAAATAATGTCTCTGCTTTGTAATATTCTGTCTAGGTTGGTCATAACTTTCCTTCCAAGGAGTAAGCATCTTTTAATTTCATGGCTGCAATCACCATCTGCAGTGATTTTTAGAGGCCCCCAAAATAAAGTCAGCCACTGTTTCCCCATCTATTTGCTGTGAAGTGATGGGATCAGACGCCACAATCTTAATTTTCTGAATGTTGAGCTTTAAGGCAGCTTTTTCACTCTCCTCTTTCACTTTCATCAAGAGGCTCTTTAGTTCTCCTTCACTTTCTGCCATAAGGGTGGTGTCATCTGCATATCTGAGGTTACTGATATTTCTCTCGGCAATCTTGATTCCAGCTTGTGCTTCCTCCAGCCCAGTGTTTCTCATGACGTACTCTCCATATAAGTTAAATAAGCAGGGTGACAATATGCAGCCTTGATGTACTCCTTTTCCTATTTGGAACCAGTCTGTTGTTCCATGTCCAGTTCTAACTGTTGGTTCCTGACCTGCATACAGGTTTCTCAAGAGGCAGGTCAGGTAGTCTGGTATTCCCATCTCTTTCAGAATTTTCCACAGTTTATTGTGATCCACACAGTCAAAGGCTTTCGCATAGTCAATAAAGCAGAAATAATGTTTTTCTGGAACTCTCTTGCTTTTTCGATGATCCAGTGAATGTTGGCAATTTGATCTCTGGTTCCTCTGCCTTTTCTAAAACTGGCTTGAACATCTGGAAGTTCACGGTTCATGTATTGCTGAAGCCTGGCTTGGAGACTTTTGAGCATTACCTTACTAGTGTGTGAGATGATGTCACCAATAATGTACATTGCATACTCATGACTTATTTTGTAAGTTTGTATCTTTTGATCCCCTTCATTCATTTCACCCACCTACCAACCCACCTCTTGCAAGGCAACCAGCAATCTGTACTCTGTATCTACAGGATTTTTTTAAACGGAAAACACACGACGTCTTTCTCGTACTTATTTACTGAACATGATGCCCTTCCCTGGTGGCTCAGATGGTAAAGAATCCACCTGCAATGTGGGAAACCTGGTTCAATCCCTGGGTTGGGAAGATCCCCTGGAGAAGGGCATGGCAACCCACTCCAGTATTCTTGCCTGGAGAATCCCCATGGACAAAGAAGCCTGGCAGTCCATGGGGTTGCAAAGAGATGGACACAACTGAGCAACTAAGTACACACACACACACACACACACACACACTCACACACATATATACCATATTTTCTTTGTCCATCTATCAACAGATATTCGGGCAGTTTCTGTGTCTTGGCTATTGTAAGTAATACAGCAATGAACACAGACATTCACATATCTTTTCTTCAGGAAGAAATGAAAGCAAAGCAGTGGACTCCCTGCCCTGGCCTACTTACTTGTTCCTGGTTTCTATCTCTCACCTGTTCCCACTGCCATTCCCATGATGTGGGGATTTCTGCTCTCTTTACAGTTTACGGAGCTTCCCTGGTAGCTCAGCTGGTAAAGAATCTGCCTGCAATCAGGAGACCCTGGTTCAGTTCCTGGGTTGGGGAGGTCTGTTGGAGAAGGGCTAGGCTACCCATTCCAGTGTTCTTCGGTTTCCCTGGTGGCTCAGCTGGTAAAGATTCTGCCTGGAATGCAGGAGACCTGGGTTCAGTCCCTGGGTTGGGAAGATCCCCTGGAGAAGGGAACAGATACCCACTCCAGTATTCTGGCCTGGAGAATTACTAGACGTATAGTCCATGGGGTTGCAAAGAGTCAGACACGACCGAGTGACTTTCACTTTACAGTCTTCACCTAGTTTGGTGACATCTTTTGGACACTAGCTAGGATACAGCAGTGACAAAACAAATAAGATCTTTGACTTTTCATGAAGCTTAATTTCAAATAATATGTGGCAGTAGAGGTGGGTCTATTGAGAAACAGGAAATAATCAAAGAAATAATCAGATAGAGACAAATGCTGGGAGGAAAACAAAACAGAAAATATACATTATTTGGAGGGACAACAATGAGAGACCAGTTTAGCCCACTTTAATTTAGGGAGACATTTGAGAATGCAACATTTTAGTTAGGATCGAAGGATGAGAGCCAGAACCTAGAACTGTGAAAAGAAGCCTCCAGGGAGAAAGAATATTCCAAATTAGGAATAAGCAAGGCCTGTGTGAAGAACTGAAAGGCTGCCATGACTGGAGGCTCATAGTGGCTTCCCACATCAGTGGAGTGGTAAGAGATGAGGCTGGAAAGAGGAGAAAAGCAGTCATGATACAAAGGGGAGGCCATTAGAAGAGGCTGATGGGATCTGATTGGAGTATTTTTTTTTAAGTGAAAGATAATTGCTTTACAATGTTGTGTTGATTTCTGCTGTACATCAGTGAGAATCAGCCATAATTATATATTTATATCCCCTCTTTCTTGAGCCTCTCTCCCTCCATCCTCCCATCCCACCTCTCTAGGTCACTACAGAGCACCAGGCTAGGTCTTGTGTTATACATCAGCTTCCCACCAACTATCTATTTTACATATGATAGTGTATACATGTCAGGGCTACTTTCTCAATTCATCCTTCCCCAGCTGTGTCCACAAGTCCATTGTCTACAAATGCATCCCCATTTCATCTGCACAAACAGGGTCATCAGTATTATTTTTCTAGATTCCATACATATGCATTAATATACAATATTGTTTTTCTCTTTCTGACTTACTTCACTCTGTATAACAGGTTCTCGGTTCATCCACCTCACTACAACTGACTCAAATTTGTTATGACTTAGTAATATTCCATTATATATGTGCACCACAACTTCTTTGATCCATGGTGGTGGCAGTTTAGTCGCTAAGTCATGTCCAATTCTCATGACCCTATGGACTGTAGCCTTCCAATCGCCTGTCCATAGGATTTCCCAGGCAAGAATACTGGAGTGGGTTGTCATTTCCTTCTCCAGGGGATCTTCCTGACCCAGGGATCAAACCCAGGTCTCCTGCATTGCAGGCAGTCTCCTGCATTGCAAGTGGATTCTTTACCAACTGAGCACCAGGGAAGCTTCTTTATCTGTATATCCTGAGAAAACCACAATTTAAAAAGACACATGAGCCCCAGTGTTCATTGCAGCATTATTTACCATAGCCAGGACATGGAAGCAACCTAGATGTCCAATGGCAGATGAATGGATAATGATCAGGGTTTTTAGAAGATCACTCTGGTGAGGGTGCAGAGAACAGCTTCTTAGGTGGCGAGAGTGGAGCAGGTAGACCAGGATGGAAATGAATGCGTTAGTATAGGCAAGATGGTGGTGGTGTGGGCTTTGGTGTCACCTCGTTCAAAGCAGACAAGCTATAAATGTTTAAAGGAATATTAGCAATAAAATAAAACCAAACCTAAGGGGAAATTAAACAAAAAATAGAATCAGCACATATATACTACACAGATTTCTTATCCTGAAATACCTAAGGTTTGGCCCCCAGTTTCCTTGGAAAGCGCGAGTAACAAGAATATGTTCTCTCAAGTCTGTCCCTTCCTGTCCCCCAAATTCCTCTTTGTGGTCCTTCACTAATTCCCCCTTACCTTAAGGCATGCAGTTCAAGCAGAGCTCTAGTCCCTTCTAGTCTCTAAGTGGACAAATACTGAGCAGCCTAAAGTCCCAATCCTATGTAGAATGGCCATTACATCTCTTGGTTCACACAAGCCAGGTAATAAACATTACAGACACAAATGTTTCTTTCACCATCTCTCATGTTTGCATAACAGTACTTCCCAAAAGAACCATACTGGAAATTTCCTGGCAATTATTTTAACTATTATTTATTCTAGAACAAGACTAGTGGGGGAAATGGTTTCAATGCCTGACCACAGTGATATATTTATCACTTTTAGAAACTCTTTCCAGCACTAGCTGCTACAAAAATAAAGTTAACATTTTTAAATATCCTTTTTAAAAAATGTATCTGTCTGTACCAGGTCTTAGTTGCAGCACATGGGATCTAGTTTCCTGATCGGGGATCAAACCCAGGCCCTCTTCACTGGAAGTGTGGTGTCTTAATCACTGGACCACCAGGAAGTCCCAAAGTTAATCCTTATTAACATGATGGTTCAGTTCAGTTCAATTGCTCAGTCTGTCTGATTCTGCAGCCCCATGGACCGCAGCACACCATGCTTCCCTGTCCTAATCTAACATGTTAACCTAACACGATGGTTAGGTGGTGGAAAAGGTGTAGTGTTCAAAGCACTTCTATGTGGACTGTTGCTTGACAGCTTGGATGAAACCCTATGACAGTGGCTGAGAATGAAGGCTCTGTTGTCAGGCTGCTGGGGTTCAAATTCTGGCTTCTCTACTTACTGTATAGCCTACAGCTTGTTTTTTAATTTCAAATAAGCCAGAATTTCATCTGTAAAATGTGAGTTTGTTACACTCCAAAGAATCTGAAATTGGTGAAATATAATGAGAACTTTTAGTGAATGCTGGAGAGAGTTTCTAAGTCTGGTCTGTTGCCAGTCTCTATTTCCTCCATTTTAATTTTACTACTTCACAATCTCCCCAAAACGTTCACATCCACACACACTCGCACAGAAGCACAGGTATTAGGTAAGAGCCTGCATCCTTGGAGAAAGTGGCATTTAACCACTACATGCATATCTATCTCCTTATTTACTTAAATAAACCTTTCTAATTTAGCACAGATTAAAACTCCTGGAAAGGAATAACTTGATTTCAGAGCCTTCAACCAAAACCCCTCACCCACAGGCTCAAAAACTTTCAATAACTCCCTTTTTCCCCTGGGGGAAAAAAATATCCACTCTTTTTTCCCCCAGGAGCTCACAGACTACCAGAGCCAGCTTTGTGGGAAACTCGGATTCTACCAACTGTTTCCGAAACAATTTGTTTGAGTATAAAGAATGAGGAAAAGTTCAGACTCTGTCAACACTGGGAATGGGTAAGCTGGGTTTGAAACAAGTGAATAAGGTTCATAATGAACCCCCTAAGAAAATCTCCTAAATTCTGGCCTTTGTAACCAGCCACTGGGTCGCATTTACAGAGTGAACACCAGGGGGTAGCAAAATCTCACTCTCCGGGTTCTCGCACTAACTATAAGGAGGCCCGGGGAGGCTGGATGTCTAGAGGGCTCATAACGCACTGATGGACAAGAGCTCCAGCTCCCTGCCTCTGACTGTGCTGGAAAGATGGGCACTGAGGTTTGCTGCCCTAGTTTTTTGGTTTTTTTTTTTTTTTTTTTTTTTTTTGACGCTATGGAGCAGAGGGATCTTCTTGCCTCCAAAAGAATGAATATTTTCTCTCCTCTTTTCCAGACCCGGCGGAGAGGAGAAAAGGGCGGAGATTAGCTTCAGAGGAGGTGAGAGAAGAGCCCATCACCTAGGCGACGCCCCCTCCATCCCCACCCTTCCGCCTGCCTCAGTTCCAAAGACTGCCCTCAGGCTCCAGTCTCCTGGCTTCTTCGGAGCCGCATCCCAGGCAGGACATTTTCCAAACGTCACCACTACCCCCCCCTTCCCCCGTCGCAGTGGTACCTGCATTCACGTCCGTCTCTGGGGTCTATTTGGCTCTCCTATCTTCTCAATGCCCACTCTTTAGAAGTGCCCCTTCCCACCCCTACACGGCTTCCAGGTGCCTGCTCAGAGGAGGGGCAAAGCGTCTCCTTGCTACGCTAAGCCTCCTCTGACCCTCCTGGGGGACCCTCACCAAGGCTTCATTTGCCATCCAGACGAGGTGGAGGATGGGTGAGACTAGAACTTTCTTAACTAGCCTACCCCCTTTGTCTACTGCGTCAGATTGGCATCCCCGCCACCAAGAGCTTTAGTGGCCCCAGGAAACTCTCTTTCGCCACCCCCAAAGAAGGAGGGTCTGGAATCCGGAGGTGGGGCTGCTGAACGGGGTCTGGTGCCTTCCCTCCGCTAGCTAAGGGAGAGGATGAGGGATTCAGAGGGGAAGGGGCAGCAAGGAAAGAACTCAGAAAACGTCCGCCTCGGCAGGAGGATCCTGATCCCGGGACTCTGCGCGTATTCAGCCTCGACGTCCAATCCCCTTCCCCAAGCCTTCTCCGCTCCCTAATTCCCCCCCGCCCCCGCCCTCCCCAGGCCTCACAAGGAGCCCATTGTCGGAGCCCGAAGGCTCGAGGCCGGAGGAGATGGGAGGGGAAGGAGGAGGGCAGGCAAGCCCCTAGAGAGTGGGAGGAATCCCCTGATTTTCCTGCCCCTAGCTCCGAGGGAAGCTAGCAGGGGCTGTGTGTGTGTGTGTGTGTGTGTGTGTGTGTGTGTGTTGGGGGGGTTCTCTTCTGAGCTCCAGGTGCTGCCAGTGTGTGTGTGTGTGTGTGTGTGTGTGTGTGTGTGTTGGGGGGGTTCTCTTCTGAGCTCCAGGTGCTGCCAGTGTGTGTGTATGTGTGTGTGTGTGTGTGTGTGTGTGTTGGGGGGGTGGTTCTCTTCTGAGCTCCAGGTGCTGCCAGTGCTGCCAAAGTCTGGCAACCGAGGGGGGAAAGAGGTTCCCAGGCGAGTTAGACTCAGGAGGCTTCCGGCCATCAAATAACTCCAGTCCTAGGCTGGGGACCCCAGGGAATTCACGCACGCCCCAGTCTCTGGACTGTCCCTTGCGGAGACTAAACTGATCGCCTAGGGAGCTAGGCGGAGGCGGGAAAACAGGGCATCTTCGGCGGGACGGGCCTCCGAGGGTCAGGGTCGGGGAGACGGGCTGGAGGGCGGGGAGGAGGAGGAACAGGGTTGCGGGAGAGCCGGGCAGATCGGCTGGGGGCGTGGGAGGGAGCGGCCAGAGGCCCGGCGCGGGAGAGGGCGTCCCGGCAGGGGGTCGGACGCGGAGGCAGAGGCGGGCCCTGCAGGGCGGGGCGAGGAGGGGCGGCCGTCTCGACCCTCCCTGGTGGGGCCCCGCGGCCTGGGAGCCCGAGCGGGCCGAGCCGCCACCGCGGCCGGAGCTGTCCCCTAGCCAGACCCGGCGAGACGCGAGCGGCGGGAGGGAGGCGGCGGCGCGCCCGGCCCCGCCCGCCGGCCCGAGCGTCGGACGCGGCCGCGAGCCGAGCCATGGTGAGTCCCGCGTCGCCACCCGGTGTCCCCTCCGCTTTCGCGCCGTCCTCTGCGGATCGCCAGACCCCAGCTGGGTCCTTCTGCTCCAGCTTGGAACTCTTGAGCGCTCCTGGGACTCTCCTTCCTCCCATCCCCCTTCTTTTCTTTGATCTGCCTGTCTGCCCCACTGACTCTGACCCCACTGGGTATTGCCCTCACTCCTTTCTTCCCCTCTTCTCCGCGCCCTCCCCCAACCTCCCTTAGGTCTCTCCCCCTAATCCACATACCCCCCCTCGCCCTCCTCTGTCCTGACTTGTGCTTTCCTTTGCAGGATCTTCCCTCCCCCTCCCGGTCTCAACTCCTTACCCGCGGGAGACCCCTGCGGGTTCGTGCTGCAGCGGCCCTGGAGGGGGGCCCGGCCTCGGGTCATGAGAAATGACCTGCCTGGAACCACCATTTTCCATCCCGGGCCCCACCCCAGGCCCACCCATCCGGCCCTGGGGGACCGACCACAGCTGCGACTGGGTTGGGGCCAGGGACCTCGTCAAAAAGGGAAATTCCCGTGGAGAAAGAGATGCTGCCTCAGAGTAGTGGACAGAGTGGGGAGGGGGCCCACAGTGCCAGGGGGCGTAACGATGCCAGAGCTGACCCGAGATGCGATGGGGGGAGGAGTGCCCCGGAGCTCCCGCTGCAGGGAAGCGAAGCACTGTCTCGGAGCATTCCCGCTGCAGCGGGTTGGGGACCCTGGCAGCAGCAACTCGAGGGCACAGGAAGCAGGAGGGTGCTGCTAGGGGACGGCCGTGCCTATAGGAGTGGACATGGTCCTGTGAACTTTCACTCCAAAAGTACTCTCTAAAGAGTCATTGCAGGTGTGGGCACTGCCAGGGAGAGCGCCCACTGCGGAGGGATGAGGGGGTGCACAGCCATGGGGGCGCTCACAGCAAGATGTGGAGGAGGGGGAGAGGCCCTGCCAGGGGGCGCTCACAGCAGGGAGTGGAGGCGGGGTAGGAGCACCGCCGGGGTTGTTCCTCTACAGTAGGAAGGGCAGCCCCTGGCAGGGAGACTGGAACAAGAAGAAAGAGGAACTGGGCCAGGGAGAGCTGACTCAGTCTCTCTGCTTCTTTGGTCCGGGCCGGCTGGAGGCCGGGTCGCTGAGATCCTGCCCGCCCTTTCCCACCCTAGACCCCTCCTCCCCTCCTGCCGCTGCCGTTTCCTGTGGCTGAGACTCTCACTCAGCCATGAGCTCACCGCCCCTAATGGGTTGCAGCTGCCTCGCCGCTCCTGCTCTAGCTCCCCCTTCCAGGCCTCCGAGGGGACAGCCCACTCTGCCTCACCCCGCCCATCCCCACCCTCCCCCACCCACGCTCCCGGAGCTGGCCGGGTCCCCGGAACACTGGGGGTCTGTCTGCTCGCCCACACACCTTGGGGCTGGGTCTCGGTGCTGACGCACTGACTGTCGGTCTCTGGAGTGGCTGCCTCGCTTCTCTGACTGTCGGGACAGGCTGGTAACACTCAGGCTGGAAGGACTCAAAGTAAAGTATGCAGTTTTATCCTCAGGGCAGAGCCGGCGGAGTAGGGGGTGGGGAGGGCAATGCGGAATAGAGAACTAAGTAAACACTTCAATTCAAGCATCACCCTTGCCCAGTTACAGCAAAGAAATCTGATAAAAGGAATTTCAAAGCCATCTTGAAAGAGAAGTAAGTTTGTAAAGGAATAGCCTGAGGGGTGGCTGTTTAGGTTCTGAGATGGAGAAAGATATCCAACTGATTCACTTAGGGAGGTGAGTCTAGAGGAAACGGGGCTGAGAACTTTTGAGAGAGTAGCCCAGGATGGAGGTTATGAGACAGGCCTTACAGAAATCAGAAAATATTTCAGCTCCGATACATACCAGCAAGGCCTCCTCCTCCCTTCCCTACATGTTCCTTTTGTGACTTTTCCCTCTTTCAGCTGTCCCCACCCAAGTCTTTGTAACCTAACCTAGCATACTCCGGGAATGAGTGATTCCTTGAGAGCCACTGGAGAGGATGAGGGGTGCTAGAAAGACTCAAGACAGATAGCCCTTCAGTCCTTCTTCTTCCCACCCAGTAACCATTAGCATATGATTGTTCATGGGTGGTGGCACCTCTACTTAAGAAGGGGGTTCTGGTTGGTCTCTGGTTGGTAGTGATTCCCTGGTGGCTCAGATGGTAAAGCGTCTGCCCGCAATGCAAGAGACCTGGGTTCAGTCCCTGGGTTGGGAAGATCCCCTGGAGAAGGAAATGGCAACCCACTCCAGTACTCTTGCCTAGAAAATTCCATGGATGGAGGAGCCTGGTGGGCTACAAAGAGTCGGACACAACTGAGCGACTTCACGACCCTGGTTGGTAGGCCCTGTGAGGAGGGACTAGTAGAATGACTGTGTCAAAAGGCTCCACCCTGCAGAACTCTCAGCCACCTGTGACTTCCCTGATGGCCCAGGGACCCATCTCTTCTTGAGGAAGAGGGCCTATGCAATTATCCCAGTGTACAAGAACCAGCCTTAATAAAAGACATTCACAGAAAAGTCTCCCCAGGTCTCCAAAACCAAGGTCTCAGAGTGCACTCTGATTGGCCCAGCCCCAGTCCCATCTCATGCAGCCAGCATTTCCTGAATGCCGTCTCTCTACACACTCTTTGTACATGATGGGGCCCCTGGGGGACAATGCCAACCTTTAAGGAACCATGCTTGGGTGCTAGGGGTTCACTGTCTGATCTTGTCTCTCCCAGGAGCCTGAGCCAGTAGAGGACTGTGTGCAGAGTACTCTAGCGGCCCTTTACCCACCTTTCGAGGCAACAGCCCCCACATTGTTGGGCCAAGTGTTCCAGGTGGTGGAGAGGACTTATCGGGAGGATGCGCTGAGATACACACTGGACTTCCTGGTGCCTGCCAAGCACCTGCTTGCCAAGATCCAGCAGGAAGCCTGTGTAAGTGAACACGTTCCTGTTCTGTCTCCCCTAAGATCCACTGCCTCACCCCACACACCAGTCAGACTAATTTCCCCCTACCCAGAGACACTGCCTCCCCAATACTGATGCCCTCAGAGACACTTACCACTCAGATACTAACACATAGACACTCATCTTCCCAAATACTGACCCCTGAAAAACATCAACTCCCAAAGACGCTGACCCTCCAAACCAAATTCAGACATTTCCCTCCTCGTATCAATTTTTTCAAGATACTAACTCCCCCAAGAATAACTCAACAAAGTCACTTCTATAGCTCTAAAGACCTCCTAAGAGTCTCCAACTCCTCTAAAACAATAGCATCTGCTGACCCTATCTTTATAATGACTCAGTTCTTCCCCTCCTACTCGTGGAACCAGCTTCCTAGAGAAGCTTCCTACCACCAGAAAACCAATCAGTCCCAATCTTTCCTGTCACATGCACACAGCAAGATATCTCCTCCTACACCCCTGGAGTCTTAACCCAAAAGGCATAAGGCCACTCCTGCCTAGGCTAGTCCCATTCTAACTAGCCCCTCCTGCTGGCTTCATCAGCAGAGGCCTGAGCGCAGCCTGCCTATCTCCCCAGGCCCAGTACAGCGGTTTCCTCTTCTTCCACGAGGGCTGGCCCCTCTGCCTGCACGAGCAGGTAGTGGTGCAGCTGGCCGCCCTCCCCTGGCAGCTGCTGCGCCCAGGAGACTTCTACCTGCAAGTGGTACCCTCAGCAGCCCAAACACCCCGCCTGGCGCTCAAGTGCCTGGCCCCAGGGGGTGGGCGAGTGCAGGAGCTGCCTGTGCCTAATGAGGCTTGTGCATACCTGTTCACACCTGAGTGGCTACAAGGCATCAATAAGGACAGGCCGACAGGTCGCCTCAGCACCTGCCTTCTGTCTGCGCCCTCTGGGATTCAGCGACTGCCCTGGGCCGAGCTCATCTGCCCTCGATTTGTGCACAAAGGAGGCCTCATGGTTGGACATCGGCCAAGCACACTACCCCCAGAACTGCCCTCGGGGCCCCCGGGGCTCCCCAGCCCTCCACTCCCCGAGGAAGCCTTGGGCACCCGGAGTCCCGGGGATGGGCACAATGCCCCCGCTGAAGGACCTGAGGGCGAGTATGTGGAGCTTCTGGAGGTGACACTGCCTGTGAGGGGGAGCCCCATGGATGCTGAAGGCTCCTCCGGCCTCTCCCGGACCCGGACAGTACCCACACGCAAGGGTGCTGGAGGAAGGGCCGGCATCGGAGACACCGAGCATGGATGAACCAGAAGGGTCTGGTGCCTCGGGACCAGGATGGCGCCCGGCCACCTGGTGAGGGGAGCAGCACTGGAGCCTCCCCTGGATCTCCCCCGGGAGCTGAGGTTGAGGCTCTCCCCGAGGCAGCAGCCCTCGAGGTATCTGAGCCCCTGGCAGAGGCCCTGGGAGAAGCCTCCGAGTCTTGCCCTCTGAGGCCAGTCGAGGCTGGAGCAGGACCAGGCCAGGGGGCTGAAGGGCTGCCTGGTACCCCTCGGAGAACAGGCAAAGGAAACAGGAGAAAGAAGCGAGCTGCAGGCAGAGGGGCTCTTAACCGAGGAGGGGACAGTGCCCCACTGAGCCCTGGGGACAAGGAAGAGACCAGCCACCAGGAAGCCCTTGTCAGCCTGCCCCCACCAAACGAACACGAGTTTCCAGGATGCAGCCCAGTTAAGGAGGAACATGAAGGCTCGAGGAAGCCAGAACCTGAGCCAAGAGAGGAGCTCAAACCAGCAGACGAAAAAGAGCCATGGTCCCAAGAAGTCTGCGGGCCTGTAGAAGAAAGGGCCAGAGAAAGAGAACAGGAGGGGCTAAGCCTGGTGTGCATGGCAGGTGAGACAATATTGAGGCCAGTCGCCAAGGGCCGGGCTAGGCGGGGCCTAGGGAAGGGGCTGGGGGAAAAGCAGAGGTGAGGCTGGGAGCGGAGCAGCCAGACCTGTCCTCCCTTCAGGCCCACAGCTCTGCCTTGTGTCTGCAGCGCCCAGTGATCCAGAAGGGCTCCTCTCTGACCCCCTAAAACCACCCCCAGAGACTGTGCAAGAAGTCAAAGGGGAGAGCACTCCGGAAGAAGGCCCCCCAGTCTCCATCTCTGATGACCCTGGTGTAGCCTGGGACTTAATGGCATCTGGATTCCTCGTCCTGACTGGTCAGTGGGCAGCAGTGGTTGAAGGGAAGGGGTTGAAAAAGCCTCCAGGAAAAGCCTCCAGGGTGGGCTGCAGAGGGAAGCGGGGTAGACGGAGGTAGCCAAGGCCTGCCCCCAGCCAGGACAGCCTGGCCATTTTGTGTCCTCAGGAGGGGTGGACCAGAGTGGGCGAGCTCTGCTGACCATTACCCCACCGTGCCCTCCCGAGGAGCCCCCACCCTCACAAGACGTGCTGAGCACTGCTCTTCATTACCTTCACTCACTGCTCAGGTAACTGAGGCCCAGGCTGACACCCTGCACAGTAACCTCCCGGGTCATAAGGACCCTGCCCTCTTCTCTCCACAGGACACTGACCTCTAGGACACCTGCAACCCTCAGATTGTTCAAGTCATTGATGTCTGATCTTCCTGACCCCTGACTTGCAGAATGTCTTCATCAGTCCTCAAAATCAACCCTGCTGACTTTTCGTCTCCTAAGATGCCACCTAGATTATAAAAATGTTGATTCATTCATCCAACAACTATTTCTTGAGTCTGAGTGCTGGCATTGAATTCATATCCTTCTGGAGCACAGAATTCCTAACTTTTAAAACTCTGATCCCATGACCCAGTGGTTGTATGAATATAGACTTCTAATTGCTAGTCATCACTATCGCTTAGGCACACATCCCAGGCTTTGTCTGATCCTTTGCCCATTGCTAGGACCTAACTTCTGAGGATGAGTGACACACACACACACACTCTCTCTCTCTCTCTCTCTCTCTCTTTCTCTCCTTGGTTCCTCTGCCCCCACAGACCTGATCTACAGATATTGGGGCTGTCTGTCCTGCTGGATCTTCGCAAGGCACCCCCACTGCCTCCAGCTCTCATTCCTGTCCTGAGTCAACTTCAGGTAACCAGTCCCTTGAGATGATTACTTATTCTGGGCCCTAACTCTTCCCTAGTGGTCATTCCGGGCCACCTACTAACTACTACTAAGTCGCTTCAGTCATGTCCGACTCTGTGCGACCCCATAGACAGCATCCCACCAGGCTCCCCCGTCCCTGGGATTCTCCAGGCAAGAACACTGGAGTGGGTTGCCATTTCCTTCTCCAATGCATGAAAGTGAAAAGCCAAATGAAGTTGCTCAGTCGTGTCCGACTCCTAGCGACCCCACGGACTGCAGCCTACCAGGCTCCTCCGTCCATGGGATTCTCCAGGCAAGAGTACTGGAGTGGTCACCTGTAATTTAGGGTTATTCTTCTCTGCCTTCAGGACTCGGGAGACTCTCCCCTCATTCAGCGGCTCTTGCTTCTCACTCTTGATGAGCCTCCAGCTGAACTCCATGGACTTCAGGTTTGAGCTCCTCATTCCCACTTAGTTCCCATCAGTGATGGAGAGAGAAGAGGCTAGTTGAAGCCCCTGGTCAATCCTTGAATCCCTAGGTGCCCAGGCCCAAAACCCCCTGTCTTCATGTGTCTACAGGGTGCTGAGTTGCTATCAGAGGGTGATCTGAAAAGAGTGGCCAAGCCAGAGGAGCTGCAGTGGGACTTGGGAGGTCACAGGGAGCCCTCTCCTAGTCACTGGGTAGAGACACACCAGGTAAGCTTCCTCTCCCTCACCCAGGACACTGGGAACCAGGAGTGACCCAGCAGAGGACATTTCTAGGAAAAAATGGCAAATCTGAGACTTGACCAAGGGGCTGGGAAAGAGTCCATTTAGTTCAATAAGTCGTTATGGTTCACAATTCAACACGTGTTTATTAACAAATTCAATAAGTATTTGAGCAAAAGATTGTGCGTATACCCTGGGCTGCTGGGAAGATGGGAGGAATATGTTAAATAAATTCTTTTTGCCTTCTAGTTTTGAGATATAGTTGACATACAGCACTTGAACAAGTTTGAGGTGTACAACACGGTGATTTACATACAATCATGAAGTGATTACCACACTAGTGAATATTCATCATCTCATATAGATACAAAATTAAAGAAATAGGAAAATTGTTTTCCTTGTGATGAAAACTCTTAGGATTTCCTTTTAATGACTTCCATATTTAACATACAGCAGTGTTAATTACATTGTGTTGTACATCACTTCCCTAGTACACATCACATCTTGTAACTGGAAGTTTTACCTTTTGATTGAGTGAGTGAGTGAAATCACTCAGTTGTCCAACTCTTCGCAACCCCATGGACTATACAATCTATGGAGTTCTCCAGGCCAGAATATTGGAGTGGGTGGCCTTTCCCTTCTCCAGGTGATCTTCCCAACCCAGAGATAGAACCCAGGTCTACCACGTTGCAGGAGGATTCTTTAACATCTGAGCCACCAGGGAAGCCCAAGAATACTGGAGTGGGTAGCCTATCCCTTCTCCAGGGGATCTTCCCAACCCAGGAATTGAACCAGGGTCTCTTGCCTTGTGACTTCCCTGGTGGCTCAGATGGTAAAGCGTCTGCCTGCAATACGGGAGACCCAGGTTCGATCCCTAGGTTGGGAAGATCTCCTGGAGAAGGAAATGGCAACCCACTCCAGTATTCCTGCCTGGAGAATCCCAGGGATGGAGGAGCCTGGTAGGCTACAGTCCATGGGGTTTTAAAGAGTCGGACACGACAGAACGACTTCACTTCACTTCTCTTGCCTTGCAGGCAGATACTTTACCATCTGAGCTACCAGGGTAGCCCTGATCATCTTTGTCCAATTCCCCATCCCCCTCATCTACACCCTTTTAAAAAAACAAAAATCTGATCTCTTTTTCTATGAGTTTGCTTTGTTTATTTGTTTTTGAAGTATAATTGACCAACAACACTATTTTAGTTCCTGGTATACAAGAGTAGACTCAATATTTCCATACATTTCAAAATGATCACCATGATGTCTAATTAACTTCTGTCACCATACAAAGATATTACATAATTATTGACTATATTCCCTGCACTGTACATTTCATACCTGTGGCTGATTTACTTTGCAACTGAAAGTTTGTACTTGTTAATCTCCCCCACGTATTTCTTTCCTCTCCCCACCCCCTCCTCTTTGGCAACCACCTGTTTGTTCTCTGTGTCTATAACTTTGCTTCTGTTTCGTTATGTTTGTTCATTTGTTTTGTTTTTTAGATCCCACATATAAGTGAAATCATTCAGTACTTGTATTTTTCTGTCTGACTTATTTCACTTAGCATATACCCTCTAGGCCCATCCATGTTGTCACAAATGACAAGATTTCATCCTTTTTATGGCTGAGTAATATTCTAGTGTGTGTGTGTGTGTGTGTGTGTGTGTACACCACATCTTCTTTAGCCATTCATCTACTGATGGGAACTTAAATTGGTTCCATATCTTGGCTATTGTAATAATGCAGCAATTAACATAGAGATGCATATATATTTTCTAATCACTGTTTTCACTTTCTTTGTATTTAATACTCAGAAGTGGAATTGCTGGATCGTATGGTAGTTCTCTTTTTAATATTTTGAGGAATGTCATACTGTTGTCCATAGTGCCTACACCAGTTTACATTCCCACCAATAGTGCATGAGGGTTCCCTTTTCTGCACATCCTCACCTGTACTTATTCTGACAGTGTGAGGTGATATCTCATGGTGGTTTTGATTTGCACATTCCTGTTTATTAATAGTGTTGAGCATTGTTTCATGTGCCTATTGGCCATGAAACAATGTATGTCTTCTTTGGAAAATTTTTTATTTAGATCCTCTGCCCATTTTTTAATTGGGTTGCTTGCTTTTTTGATATTGAGTTGTATGAGTTCTTCATATATTTTGGATATTAACCTCTTATAGGATATATTATTAGCAAATATCATCTCCCCTTCAGTAGGGAGTTTTTTCATTTTGTTGATGGTTTCCTTCACTGCACAAAGGTGATGTAGTTTGATGTGTTCCCATTTGTTTATTTTTGCTTTTGTTTCCCTTCCCTAAAGAGACGTATCCAAAAAAATAATACTAAGATGTCAAGAAGCATATTGCTTATATTTTCTTCTAGAAGTTTTGTTATTTCAGGGTTTACATTCAAGTGTTTAATCGATTTAGAATTTATCTTGTGCATGGTGTGAAAGAGTAGTCCAGTTTGATGCTTTTGCAGGTAACTGTCCAGTACTCCCAATACCATTTATTACAGAGACAGTCTTTTTCCATTGTACATTCTTGCCTCCTTTGTCATAGATTAATTAGCCATATGTGTGTAGATCATTGCTGGGTTCTCCATTCTGTTCCATTGATCTGTGTGTCTATTTCTATGTCAATTTCATAATGTTTTGATTACTGTAACTTTGTATCTACAGTTTGAAATCAGAGAGCATACTACCTCCAACTTTGTTCTTCTTTCTCAAGATTGTTTTGGCTATCCAGAGTCTTTTGTATTTTCATATAAATTTTAGAATTATTTGTTCTGGTTCTGTGAAAAATGCCATTGATATATTGATAGGGATTGCCTTGAGTCTGTAGATTGTCTTGGGAAGTGTGGAGATTTTAACAATATTAATTCCACCAATCCATGAGCAAGGTATATCTTACAATCTGTGTCATCTTCAGTTTCTTTCATCAATGTGTTATACCTCCTTAGTTAGGTTTATTCCTAGTCATTTTATTTGTTTGATATTATTATAAAAGGAATTGTTTTCTTCATTTCTCTTTCTGATAGTTCATTGTTAGTGTATAAAAATGCAACCAATTTCTATATGTTAATTCAGTATCCAGCAATTTTATTGAATTCATTGGTGAGTTACAGTAGTTTTTTGGTGGCTTCTCTAGAATTTTCTATGTATAGTATCATATCATCTGCAAACAGTGACCATTTTACTTCTTCCTTTTCAGTTTGGATGCCTTTTTGTTTCTTTTTCTTCTCTGATTGCTGTGGCTAGGACTTCCAAAACTATGTTGAATAAAACTGGTGTGAATGGATGTCCCTATCTTGTTCCTCATCTTGGAAGAAATGCTTTCAGCTTTTCATCATTGAATATGATGTTAGTTGTGGGTTTGTCATAAATGGCCTTTATGATGTTGAGGTGTTTCCCTCTTTACCTATTTTATTGAGAGTTTTTTTTTTTTTTTTTTTATCATAAGTGGATATTGAATTTTGTGAAAAAGTTTTTCCACATCTATCAAGATGATCATGTGATTGTTGGGTAAAAGACGACCAGGACACGGAAAAGAGTGTCTAACAGGCTTTCAATGGGGAAGCGCTCCCAGGCGGGGTTCCCGGACCCCAGCAGGCAGGTCGAGGAAGTCCGGCGCCCGGACCCTGTTGAGGGTGGTTTTTATACCTTCGTTTCGAGGGATGGTCAGGCTAGATGGACGGGGGTTCGGATAGGTCGCCAGGCTGAGGCGTCGCGGGCTGACAGGTCCTTCTACCTGGCTGGGGTGGAGCGGCTTTAGCCGGCCAAGTGTGCTGTCATTGGTCCCTGGGATCTGGGAGGCGCCTTCCGTTAGGGACTTCCCCCGCCGCCGCGGGAGGGAGAGGAGGGGCGGCCCATCATGGCCTCCAGGGTCCGGCCTTAGAGTGATATTTAGCCTTCATTTTATTAATGTGGTGTTTCATGTTGACTGATTTGCAGATGTTGAACCATCCTTGTATATCTTGAATAAATCCCACTTAATCATGATGCATGGTCCTTTTAATGTATTGTTGGATTTGGTTTACTAATTTTGTGGTTGAGTGTTTTTGCATCTGTGTTCATTAGTGATATCAGCCTATAATCTTCTCTTTCTGTGATTCTTAACATGACATTAAATAACATCATTTTTGGTGGAAGATAAAGTAGAAACAACAGGAGAAGCATGCAGAATGTTACTGGGGCTCTAGAAAGAGCTGATTCAGAGGGGCTGATTCTGGTTCCATGTGACCTGTTAACAAGTTACTTCTGGAGATGGTGCCTTCCTGTACCTGCTCCCTGCACCAACATTCCAGCCTCAAGATTTTTGCCCACAAAGTACACCAATTGGGACATCTCTGAGTTTATGAATCTGAATGCTGTCTTCAAGAAAAGAGGTCTGAACATGATCTGAGCTGAGTATTAAAGGGGGTCTGTAACATGGTCTCTAAGCTGCAGATCAAAGGGGAAGTGCATCTGAATAGGCAGAGAGGTGGGTTTTATAGTGTGAAGAGGCAGTTCAAATGAGGGAAAGGAGATTCACGTTTACTAAGCTGCAAAATGTGTCAGCCCTATGCTAACTGCTTATGTAGGGTTATCTCTTTAAACCTTTAAATCTGATACGTCTTTACAGTTGAGAACCTGAGGTTCAGGGAATTTTCTGGACCTGCCTAAAATCATATAGTTAGTCAGCAACAACCTACTTACTAACTGAATCCAGCATTGCCTCATGAAAGTCTCTAGGGTTGCCCCACCTCCACCCTCAGGCGTAGGCCCCTTATCCTAGACTCTGTCCCTGGACTCCATCCCCATGTATTTGTTTCAGCAAGTGGCAAGGCTGTGCCGCCTGTGCCAAGGTGTGCTGGGCTCTATACGGCAAGCCATTGAGGAACTAGAGAGAGCAGCAGAGCCAGAGGGAGAGGTATGGAATGAGATGGGACAAAAGGGCATGAGGTGGAGGTGGGGATGGGGCTGAGCTGAGCTGAGGGCCTTCTGGTGGAACCTTGTCCATTTCTCCCTGCCCACCAGGAGGTGGTAGGAATGCCTGAGCCCCTGCAAAAGGTACTGGCAGATCCCCGGCTGACGGAGCTGCAGAGGGACGGAGGAGCCATCCTGATGAAGCTGCGCTCCACCCACAGCAGCAAGTACGAGGGATGGGTGCACGGGGGCAGGTGGACACGCACGATGGAGACACAGCAGAGAACTGCCAGTTCACCTTAGGTGCCAGCAAATTCTTACTAAGCATGTTATCTGGACAGGATATGCTTCTCCATTTACAACCCTCATAACATCCCCAGGTGCTAGTCATGATTATAAATGGAGATTTGGAGGATCAGAAATGTTTAATGTCTTGGCCAAGGTCATTCAGTAAATGGAAGAGTCAGGATTCAGATACAGGCCCATCTGCTGACCTAGGATGCTGTGTCACCCATCACGTTGGAATGCAAGGATGCGATGGGGTTGGAGGGGAGCTTGACAAGGACAGTGGTTAATTCTGCCCCTCTTCCTCCCCAGGCTGGAAGGCCCAGGTCCAGCTGCACTGTATCAAGAGGTAGATGAAGCCATTCACCAGCTCGTGCGCCTCTCCAATCTGCATGTGCAGCAGCAGGAGCAGCGGCAGCGCTTGCACCGACTACAGCAGGTGAGCCAGCACCCCCTCCCCAGCCTCTTTCCACCTGAGGGCCTGGTCTCCAGCAACGCTTTTCCCACTGATACTTACAAATTGATGGTGTTCTCCTAACCTGGCTTGAACAACCCTCCCTCCCTCCTCATCTCCTTGGAAGTTGATCATGGTCAGTGTGAGATTCAGCAACAGGGAGGTGGCATTTCAGCACCAGCAAGGAAGAGAAGCCAGATCTCCCCTTCCCACTGTTGATATTTGATCAAGGATCCTTAGAAATTGTGAGATGCTCGGGTCCCCTCGGGGACTGTAGGAAGAGTCTATTGATTCTGAGAGCTTACCTCCTTAGCTCAGAAATAACAAATGTCCATTGACACCAGCTCTGTCCACCCCTTAGGCAATATCATCCCCAAACCTGAGGCTGGAAAGGTCCCACCTCCCTCCACCTTAGAAGGAGAGGATGATGGAAGCTGCTAAATGCTTTGGAAACTGAAGTCTCTTTATGAGAAACATTCGGGGATAAGGCTTGCTTTTTTGAACCTTAATTCTTTTCTCCTGGGGTTAAGAGCTCCATAGAGATTTGCTCTCCACCCTACCTTGTAGGGTAAAGGGAGCTTTGAAATCTGATTGCTCCTTCATAACTCCTATGTGTGCTGAGTGATCATCTCATGGACTGCATGTGGCCTCAGGGGAAGGGTCATCTCAGGGTCAATGACAAAGGAGGGTAGGGGCAGGGCTGTCTTTCTGAGATTTCTCCATATTTAGTTTCCTCCATTGCAGCATCTGGGTTTCCCTGGTGGCTCAGTGAAGAATCTGTCTGCAATGCAGGAGACTTGGGTTCGAGACCTGGGTTTGATCCCTGGGTTGGAAAGATCTCCTGGAGGAGGGCATGACAACCCACTCCAGTGTTCTTGAGTGTCTAAGCACACACACACATTCCAGCATCCAGGTCTGTGAACCAGTGAAGTTTCTCGTCATGTCCAGCTCTTTGCGATCCCATGGATTGTAACCTACCAGGCCTCTCCATCAATGGAATTTTCCAGCCAAGAGTACTGGAGTGGGTTGCATTTCCTTCTCCAGGGGGATCTTCCTGATACAGGGATCAAACCCAGTTCTCCCTCATTGCAGGCAGACGCTTTACCGTCTGAACCACCAGGGTATCTGGTGGAGTCCTCTTCTAGGCACTCTGCTTCACATAAAACCTAACCCCCTACTTCTACTGTTTGCTTGCTTGCTTATTAGCTGTTTTCCTCCTGTTTAAAAACTGTTAGCACACAGGATTTGGAGTCTGAGGTGCTCAGTTTGAGTTGTGCTCTGCTAAGAGTGAGATGTTGGACAAGCCATGAAACATCTCTGAATTCCCACGTCCTCATCTGCAGAATGGGGGTGACAGTAAGGCCTGCCTCACGAGGGCATTAGGATGATCAAATGATTTCAGCAGAGGACTGCAGAAGTGTTTATTGTTGGCACAGGTTATTGGGAACATTCTCAGACTTCTTGTCCTCAGGCTGTCTTGCCCCAGCTTCCAGCCTTTCTTCAGAGGAAGGAATTACCATCCCTTTTTGGTCAAACATCCCAGAACCAACATGAGAGTTCCTAGAGCCCCATAATAGGCAACCAGAGCTACACACACACACACACACACACACACACGAACCTGAGTTGTCTTTCCAGGCCGTCCCTGGAACTACTGCCCCCCGTCACTAGGCTCTGTAAATGTGAAGTTTCTTCTGGCCCTCATGCCTCCAGTTCACACTAGTTTTATCTATTTCACCTCCAGGCATAGCCCTGGAACCCTAGCACATGTCTCTCAGTGCTTCCTAACAGCCCAGCCTCCGCTTCAACTTGTGTTTTACAAAGATCTCTTACTTTCTCGCTTGACCCTTGTGGAAATTATCACCACTCAGTTATTTCCACTTGACAGCTGAGATGACGTGGTTTCCCCCAACTTCTACAAGTTAGGGGGGTGAGGTGGGAGCTGGACCTCGGCTCTCCTTCGCCCTGCCTGCCCCGTTCTCCCTCACGGCCCTGCTCTCCCACCCTGTCTGCCCCAGGCCCTGCAGTGGCTCTCCGGCCCCGGGGAGGAGAGCTGGTGAGCTTTGCCGTGCCTGGGGATTCCCTGCCTGCCCTGCAGGAGACAGAGCTACGCTTCCGGGCTTTCAGTGCTGAGGTTCAGGTGAGAAGGGGGAGCGGGGAGGAAGGGGAGACTGCTGGACTGAGGGCCAGGCCTCAGAGCAGCCTCGCTTCTCCAGGAGCGCCTGGCTCAGGCGAGGGAGACCCTGGCCCTGGAAGAGGACGCTGCCTCCCAGAAGCTTCTGGATGTCTTTGAACAGCGCCTGGAGCAGGTGGAGAGTGGCCTCCATCGGGCTCTGCGGCTACAGCGCTTCTTCCAGCAGGTACGTGCCGGCCTTTTCTTCTGGTGCCCACCGCCACCTTTCTTCTGCCTGGAGAAGCTGATGAGGGAGCTAATCAGCTCCCTACTTAGGAGGTCTCCCCTGGGCTTTGACTCTTGGCTCTGTCACCCACATGATGAATGACCTGGGACAGGATTCTAAACCTGAGTGTGCCTGTGGCACCTCAGGGCTGCGTGAGGATTATATGAGCAGTATGTAACAAGCACCCATTACAGAGCCTGCCACCTGTAAATTCTGTGTATTGGCCATCTTCATCTAGGCCCCTCTGTCTCCATACCAGCTCAGAGTAACACATTAGGCAGGGATGCAGGACAGTGAGGGGAGGTGTTCTGAGGGGGGTTGGTGGTGCTGGGCCTTGGGAAGCCATCGGTGAAGAAGGACAGGAGCTGCCATGGGGCAGTTCGTGGGAGTGGCCCAGGACCTCACCCCCTCCTGGCCCCACTCCCCATCCCTTTGGCCTTGCAGGCACACGAATGGGTGGATGAAGGTTCTGCGAGGCTGGCAGGAGCAGGACCAGGGAGGGAGGCGGTGCTGGCAGCCTTGGCCCTGCGGCGTGCCCCGGAGCCCAGCGCTGGCACCTTCCAGGAGATGCGGGCCCTGGCCCTGGACCTGGGCAGCCCAGCAGCCCTGCGAGAATGGGGCCGCTGCCGGGCCCGCTGCCAAGAGCTGGAGAGGAGGATTCAGCAACAGCTGGGGAGGAGGCGAGTCCCCAGGGCCACCGGCGACGGCGGGCAGACAGTGCCAGCAGCGGGGGGGCCCCGCGGGGCCCCCACAGCCCCTCACCCAGCCTCAGCTCCCTGCTGCTCCCCAGCAGCCCTGGGCCACGGGCAGCGCCGTCCCCCTGCTCCCTGGCCCCCTGCGGGGAGGACTGTGAGGAGGAGGGTGCCGAGCTGGGGCTGGAAGCAGAAGGCAGACCACCAAGGACTGTGCTGATCCGAGGCCTGGAGGTCACCAGTACGGAGGTGGTAGACAGGACGTGCTCACCCCGGGAACACGTGCTGCTGGGCCGGGCTGGGGGACCAGAAGGGCCCTGGGGAGTGGGCACCCCCCGGATGGAGCGCAAGCGGAGCATCAGGTGAGAGCCCAAGCAGCAGACCCAGCTGCCCCGCAGGAAAAGAACTTGACATTGTCAGGGTGGTGACTGCCTCCCATGCCACAGCCTCCCCTGTCTCTCCCTGTGGCACCTGCAGCGCCCAGCAGCGTCTGGTGTCTGAGCTGATTACCTGTGAGCAAGAATATGTGGCTGCCTTGAGTGAGCCGGTGCCACCCCCAGTGCCTGAGCTGACCCCAGAATTGCGGGGCACCTGGGCCGCTGCCCTGAGCGCCCGGGAGAGGCTCCGCAGTTTCCACCGGACACACTTTCTGCGGGAACTTCAGGGCTGTGCCACCCACCCCCTGCGCATTGGGGCCTGCTTCCTTCGCCATGTGAGTCAGCCTCTAAAATGTCTTCCAGGGCTTCTCCCTTCACCTGTCTCAGCCCCATCTATGGTCCTTCCTTCTCAGTACCTCTCTCCTCCCCACTCCCCTCACCGGAATGTGCAGTCCCAGATACTGGGGCCTAGTGCTGTTTGCTGGGCTCCTGGATCTACTCTGCCTCTGTGTCCCCAACATCAGGGCTGCCTGGCCTTTGCTCTCTCCACCGGAGCCTGTCATTCCCCCGGCAGACTGAGTGCTCCCCGGGGGCCAGTCCCTCCTTCCGGCCGCACAGGATGTGGAGAGGAGAGGGAGAGGCTGGTCTGCAGGGCCTCACAGAGATGACTTATTGCTTCCCACTGGCACAGGGGGACCAATTCAGCCTTTATGCCCAGTACGTGAAGCACCGGCACAAACTGGAGACCGGTCTGGCTGCCCTCAGCCCCCCAGCCAAGGTAACTTTTTCCCCTACGCTATGAGAAGGGGAGAAGCCAGGAAGATGTAAAATGCAACCAACCTCAAAATCTCTCAGGGGAAAAAAAAGCTTTTCTAGACGTGCCATGGAGCATCAGCTACCAGGAATCTCCCAGAATTGCTGAGGGTGGGGCATGCACTGGTCTGGGAGCCAGGTGAAGGTGGGATCATATCCGGTCCACCTGAGGACTTTGGGCAAGGGTCTTGATTCCTCCAGGCTGCTGTTTCTGTATCCAGTAAAAGTGGGCAGTATTCACTACATCTAACTAATGGACTGCTCGGAGGGTCAAAAGACCTCACATCAAAAGATGTGAAAATGACTTCCAGAGTTAAAAGCCAGAGAATACAAGGGGTTATTTGTATTCCTCTTCTATTCTGCTTTAAGATATAGAGGATGTCTGAGTCTCATGCAGGCTTCCTACCTCCTTTCTTTCTGCGGAAAGGTTTTTCACCTTACCTTTGGGCGTATCTGGGCTTGTGGGTGTGCGCTAAGTTGCTTCAGTCATGTCCGACTCTGTGTGACCCTATGGAACGTAGCCTGCCATGCATCTCTGTCCATGGGATTCTCCAGGCAAAAATGCTGGAACTGGTTGCCATGCCCTCCTCCAGGGGATCTTCCTGACCTGGGGATCAAACTTGAGTCTTTTTAAGTCTCCTGTATTTGCAGGTGGTTCTAGTACCACCTGGGAAGACCATCTGAACTTGATCTACCCCTAAAAACCCGGAGTACTGCCCATCTTCCCCAAAGGTCTTAGCACCTCCCCTCATTCCTATCTGTTTCCTCCCCATACTAGGGCACCTTGGAGGGGGGCCCTCACCTGCCCTGGGCCTTGCAGCAGCCCCTGGAGCAACGGCCAGGTATGGGCGGCTCTTAGAGGAGCTCCTAAGGGAAGCTGGGCCTGAACCAAGTTCTGAGCGCCAGGCCCTTGGGGCTGCTGTGCAGCTGCTCCGGGAACAAGAGATCCGTGGCAGAGACCTGCTGGCTGTAGAGGCGGTGCGTGGCTGTGAGGTAAGGGCATGTTCCAGACATACCAGCCCAGGCTGCCCTGTGATCTCAGAAGCAGTGTGGGCTGGTGACCAGGGAGCTAGACTCAATGTCAGAGGGCCTCAGGCTGTCATTTCTAATAAACGTGGATAGCTTTGGTCAAGTCACTGAACTTCACTGGCCCTCAATTTCCTCATTACTAATAAAGAAGCTATGTCCTGCTCGACATCCCATGACCCTATATCCGCCTCTGCTTTCCTATTCCTTTCCTAATTCTTATCTACATCTACCCTGCAGTTCATTCTGTATCTCAACACTCAACACATACCTATTCTCCTCTCCTTAGTCTCTTTCCAGCCCTAAGGTTCCAGAACAGCTTGGAAACCTGCCTCCACTGGGTTAGACCTCTTTTCCCTTCAGGTCTTTGCTGATTTGATTCTCTTTCTGGGGCAAAATGGTGCTTTTGTCCCCAGCATGCAAAGGCTTACCCACTGGAGGCTCTAAACCCTGCTGTGTGGTCCGTCGTCTGTCTTCAGAGGCAGGACTGTGCTGCCACGCCAGGTGTGCTGGGCATGGTGACCAGTAGTTGGATTCTAGGCCAGGGGCTTTCCTGATTTCCTCACTCTGCCTGAGAACCAGTGCATTAGGCTCCTTGTCCTATAAATCCCATTTTTACGCTCCATAAAATATATATAAAGGGCCCCAGGGCCAATGACTTTTCCTTTTGCCTTCCCCAGATAGATCTGAAGGAGCAGGGCCAACTCCTGCACCGGGACCCTTTCACAGTCATCTGTGGCCGAAAAAAGTGCTTTCGCCATGTCTTTCTCTTTGAGCATCTCCTCCTGTTCAGCAAGCTCAAGGGCCCTGAGGGGGGGTCAGAGACCTTCGTTACAAGCAGGCCTTTAAGGTACAATGCCTGGGGGCAGGGTGGTGGTGGGAAACCACAGGGACAGGACAGGACAGGAAATCATGCTCTTCTTGAGAACTCAGGATGTTCTGGAAAACTCAGTCCCAACCCAGGTTCAGAATCTGTATCATGTCAAACAGGCTTTGGCCTGTAATCAAACATCAGGTTAGGGTGTCGAGGTGACAGAAGTCCTTGTCATTGGCCTACTGCATGGGGTTCTTATTCACATAGGAGATTCATGGGGCATTCCAAACCAGAAGGGAGGAGGACCTTTCCCATTAAGAACACACATGCTTTCTGAGTTAGGGATGGTCCCTGGGGGATGAAGAGAGGTAAATATAGCTTAACTTATGGAACTGAAGAAACCAGGAGGAGGGAGGCCTTGCTTTAGGGAAACAGCCTTGATATCCAGATAAACATCAGTAGCAGCCTAGTCCCAGATCAGGCAATGTGGCATGATTCTAAGGGCTTCTCTGACTTAGTCCTCTTATGCTAGTTCCAACAGAGTCCAATATACAGAAAAAAGCTTAGGTTTGGAATAACACAGCCATGGGCTTGAACTTTCTCTAATAAGCTATGATAAGCCTTTGGACAAGATGCTCTGAGTATTATACAGCCCCCCCTTCTGTAAATCGTGGTTGTTGTGAAGGCTAAATGTAGAGCACTTGGCACAGGGTAGGTGTTGAGCAAACATTTACTGAGCATCTCCCAGATGCCAAGCTAAGTGTAGTGCTTTTCCACATGGTACCATCTCGTCAGGACGCACTTCATCTTCACCCACACTCCTCTGCTCTTTCTCAGACTGCCGACATGGGGCTAACAGAAAACATCGGGGACAGTGGGCTCTGCTTTGAGTTGTGGTTTCGGCGGCGGCGTGCACGAGAAGCGTACACCCTGCAGGCAGCCTCACCAGAGATCAAACTCAAGTGGACAAGTTCTATTGCCCAGTTGCTGTGGAGACAGGCAGCCCACAACAAGGGTACCGGGCAGAACCAGGAGTGGGTTGCTTGGGATCAAGGTTATGGCAGGAGGTTAGCTGGAGAGGGCCTGGGGAAAAGAGGGTATAAGATGGAGACTGATGTATGAGAAGATTCAACATGAGAGAGATTGCTGAGATAGAAATTAGTCGAAGGTGTACCAAAGGAAAAGAGGAAGCCACTAAATTTCAGGAAGGTGAGCACAAATGGCTGGGCAAAAGAGAGTCAGAGGGTGTTCAGTGCACGTGCCTTGCCTTCCAGAATTTAATTTCTGTGTTAGCAGACCTAATTTGTTTTGTTTTGAGCAGTCTTTTGCTAGTTTTTGTTTTTCATTTTTAATTCTCTTTAATTCTCATTCCACTCATCTGAAAAGTGGAAAGTAACATCTACATCTTGGTATGATAAGGATTAAATAAGGTGATATATATGGAAACACTTGATAAACTGTAAAGGTATGTAAAAATGGGATTTTGTGCTTAATGCCCAAGATAAAAGAAGAAGGTGTGAGTATTAGAAGAGAAGTTGGGTAGCAGGAATGCCAAATGGGCAGGATGCAACAGGTAGGAGAGAAGAGACAGCTGTCTAAGGGGGAAGTCAGGGACCACCATCATCATCCATGTCCTAACAGTCAACAGGAGAGTAACAAGAGATGCCAAGGGAATGAGAATGAGGAATGAAGAGTTGGGAAAGAGCAAAGAGGTTGGTAACATGGTCTCTGTTCCCTAGAGCTCCGAGTGCAGCAGATGGTCTCCATGGGCATTGGGAACAAACCCTTCCTGGACATCAAAGCACTTGGGGAGCGGACACTGAGTGCCCTGCTCACTGGAAGAGGTGAGGGCCAGAGTGCAGGGGGGTGGCCCCCAGAAGTCAAAGACCTTGAGCGTGAATGCACAGCGAGGAGGTGTGGTGGAAAGAGAGGAAGGGCCACAAGTGGAGGTGTCTTCTCAGAAACTGTGGGACTGACTGGGAGGCCCTCTAGGAGATGAGGGTCGTTTCAGGGAGCTAGGAGGGCTTTCCCACACCAGCACCCCACCCCTCCACCTCCCCCATCTCTGCAGCCGCCCGCACCCGGGCCTCGGTGGCCGTGTCATCCTTTGAGCATGCCGGCCCCTCCCTTCCCGGTCTCTCCCCGGGAGCCTGTTCCCTGCCTGCCCGCGTCGAGGAGGAGGCCTGGGATCTGGACGTCAAGCAAATTGCCCTGGGTGAGGCACCTCTCAAGGGGTGGCTCCCAACAGCTGGGTCATCATGGTGATGTTCAGGCTGCTTGCTGCTGAGCAATTCCTTTCTCTAGCCAAGTGGCCCGGTTGCCATGACAACTATGTACAGCTTCCCCATTGCTAAAAGAGCCTTCCATCTGGTTGCTAGGGTAATGCTTACAGCAGCCTGTTGCTAAGAAGCACTTCCTCTGTACCTCTCTCTCTAGCTCTCCCTGGGTTTCTATGGAAACTGCTTCAGCTTCCTGTTGTACCCTCCTGGTTCACCACGGCAATCCTTATAGTTTCCTGTCGCTTCTTCCCTGGTTGCTCTAATGATTCCGCTGACAATTTCCTGCCTCTTGGTAGGGGGGGTTCTCTTGCAACTGGATTGCTATGGTGACTTACAGCTTCCTGTTGCTATGGAGCTTTTTCTTCCCTGATGGAGCAGCTTGGTTGCTTAAGGTAATCTCGAGGGGTTCTGTACTCTGCTCTCACCCTAGCTTCTCCTCCAGCCCCAGAAACACTTGACTCTTCTGGAGATGTGTCCCCAGGACTGAGAAACAGCCCCAGCCTGCAACCCCCACACCCTGGGAGCAGCACTCCCATTCTGTCCAGTGGAGGGATCTTAGGGCTATCCCGGCAGGTAAGTCCTCGCAGGAGTGCTGAGAATGGGGTGGGCTCTTCTGGTCATTCTGCTCATGAGGGGCAGAGGAACCAGTGAGCCTGTGCTCCCACAAGGCTACAGGTTAGATGGATGTATTGTCCAGTCTGTGTTTCTCCTCTCCTCCAGGCCTGGCTGAGAGGGGTGAAGGTCAGAAGTGAAAAAGAATCTTTAATAAGGAATGTAGTGCAAGAGTGAGAGAGAGGGGAGAATTTAACAGACTGGTTTGAACTTGGATTCAATCCGCAAAATTCAGAAATGATGAGGAGGAAAAAAGGGTGAACTAATTGACGGGCTTGGGAGAGAGGGAGGGTTACATAACCTCTCTATACAAGAGATGATTTCTTATGCTTTAAACTCACTGTAGTTTCTCTTCCTTCAGAGTCATACCCGGGCCCTGAGCGACCCCACCACGCCTCTGTGACTGGGTGAGTTGGTGCCCCTTTCTACCACATCCTACATCCTTCCCCTTCCCTTCCCCAGCTGCCTGGGAGTCAGCTTCTTCCCTCTCCCAACCCATCTTCCCTCTTCTTTCCTGGCTTCCAGAGAAGATCCGGAGCTTGCCTACCGCCCCTCCTCTCAGCACACTTTGGGCTGGGATGCTGAGGGCACATAGTGGAGGACTGGAAGAGCACTGAAGTCCTTCCCTCTGCTTCCTGGACAGAGAGGAGGTCAAAGGCCTAGTATGTTTCCCTGCTACCACTGTCTCTAGCCCTTCCCAGCCAGGTGCCTTTCTACAAGAACCAGAGTGTCCACACTTGCTTGCCTTCATACCCTGGAGGTGGGGAAATTTTCCTCCGTCCAGTCCTTCCCCATCCGGGGCCAGTGCATACTCCCAGGACACAGCTCCGTGTCAGCCCTGCCTCCGTAGCCTGTGTTCTGCCCTCATGCCGCCCCCTGACTCTGCCTGAGAAGACTCATCTCTGCCAGTTCCTGGCAACTCTGTTCTTGGGGGCCGGGGGGGAGGTCATAGACACGGAGCTATGCAAACCATTACAGAAGAGTGGGGCAGGGAACTGCAAACTTTATATATGTAATTACTGTTATTATAATACTATTGTTATATTAAATATATTTACTCACACTTTGTCTCCAAACAGCTAGAGCAGACCTCAGGGTTGGAGTGATACCACTAACTTGAGCACTTCCGCTCACCCGATCGTTAACTAGAACACAGAAAATAAAGCCAAGGCTGCAAGGTACAACTGTACCCCCTTACTGGCACAAAGCTGGGCCGGGTGAACGTGCACCCTCCCAGAGGAGAGGCCTCCAGAGGCCTGACGTTCCTCCTCTCATTCTGCATGCGCTTCCTGAGGCTGAGCCGGTCACAGTCAAGCTGGGGTATACATCCAGCAGTTTCTCAAGATGACATTCTCAGATCACAGTACAGGAGAACAATAGGCTACTTGTTAAAATACTAATTCATGGGCCCCACCCCAGAGCCACTGAAGCCAAAGCCTGAGGGTAAAGCCCAAGCTTCTTACCAGGCTCTTTGGGTGGTAAAAAGCGCCTGAAGAAAGGACTCTTTTCTGGATGCAGTGGCCCAAGGACAGGACATAGGCAGGCAGACACAGTGCCCTGTGTCTCAAGACACCTGTTTATTGGGGACACAACTCTGCGACAGGGATGACAGGAATCGTACCAAAAATAGCGACGTCTACAGGGCCCCTGAAGGGGCTAGAAGGGTGCAGTGCCCCCCACCCCCACCCATTGTACAAAAATAAACTCTCACGCCTATGGACCAGCAAAGACTGGCAGAGCTGCCCTCAGCGGGAACACGCCTCTCTGCCAGCCCTGGGACCCCGTTCTTTGATCCGCACTCCTGCCACTGCTAAGGCACTGTGACTCCCCTGGGCTGGGTGGGTGTCGCCCGCCCACCCTCCTCACGCGCTCTGCCCCTCCACCTCTGGTCCGCCCGGGGCTGGGATATGGGTCCCACGCTGCCCCCTGCTGGCTGCTCTACCCAACTACCTCTACCACTGCCCCGCTCCGGCGGGGTAAACTAAGCTAACGGCCCCCTAAGAGGGCTCCCTACCTCTCTTGGCCCCCTAGCCCAACCTCTCCGGATCTCAACAGCCCGGGGCCCTCCTCCCCTTCCTGCGGAGGAGTGGGAGGGGTCTCTCCTGACGGCGCTCGGGCATAGGGCGGGGATGCATCGGCCTGGGGCGGCCTGCGGCCCCGAGCCCTGCGGCTGTGGTGCACTTGCAGGTGCAAGGCCATGAGCTCGGGGGCTCCAGTGGCGAAGGGACAGAAGAGGC
>SJXQ01005422.1:230707-286643 GCA_006408695.1 Aepyceros melampus
GGGGGGCGGCGCGGCGGGGCTGGGAGCCGCACGGGAGCGGGAGCGGGAGCGGGGCTCTGGCTCCGGGGACAGGGAGCAGGGGACCCCGGGAGCCGCGAGAGGCGGCCGCCAGGGGCGGGGTGCGGGCCGTTTGGAGACTGGGGGCGCTGTCGGAGGAGGGGGGAACGGGGGTGGGGCGCACGGATGATTCCAACAGGAGACTGGAAGAGATTTTGAAAGGTCATCTCGTCCTTCCCCCAGCCTCCAAGCAGGACTGCCCCTCCCACCCTAAACCCGGACATACCAGGGAAGGAGCTGGCTCTGCCGCTCTTTCTGCCCCAACATGCACAGACTCGGGAAGTTCTTCCTGGGGTTTTATCTCAAAGCCTCTCCCTTACAATTTCTGTCTCTCTTTTGGGGGAGGAGGAGGGGCGATTATAGAGATAGTTAATGTCGGCCGTGTAAGAAACATTAAAGTTACTCTTCGGTCCTTTCTGTTCTTGATAAACAATTCCTGCTCCTTCCTCTCGAGTTCTATTTTTCCATTCCTTAAGTTACTTTAATGGCTCTTCAATACAACAAATATTTACTGAGTGCTTACTAAGTACCAAGCACTATGCTCAGGGCCGTGGGGGATGAACACAGTAAGGGAATGTGGTACTCTCCCTCGAGGAGACTGTAATCTAGACAGGGACTACAAATTTGTAAATTGGACACTTAGATTTGATCAATATTTCACTGAATGCCTGATCACATATTTAATAGTATACAATCCTTCCAATAACACTTCTATAATTAGTCTGCATTTACAGGTAAGGAAAATGAGGCTAGTCTCTTTCCACTGGCCTACCAGTTCAGGGATACTCAGTGCAAGCCCAACATCTCACATTCTGCCAGGTCATCGCCACAAAATAAATTAATATACGTAAGGATAGAGGAGAGAGTAGACACAACAGTTCTCAGGATCCCTTTAAATGTGATTCTCACTGCCCAGGAAAGAAGAGGGGTCACAGTGTTCCTGTGAGTTGGCGCAGCACTGAACAGGGCAGAAGCGGCTCACACAGAAGGCCACTTGCCTCCCAGGACCCTGCCTCCTAGTTCTAACTCCTGGGGTCTTCTGGCTCAGTCTTCTGTCATCAATTAATAATAGCGACTCACATTTATTGAGCGTGTAGGTGCCAGGTGCTGAACTGAATGGGTTCATATGCATTTCTGTTTTAATACTTAAGGCAACCCCTTGAGATTGGTATTAATTTGCCTTTAATGATAAAACAGAGATTAAGTAACTTGCCCAAGGTCACCTGGGTTGATCTGGGATTTGAACGTAGATCTGGTTGCCTCCAGAAGTCAGGCTTGCACCAACGTGGGCTTTTCCTACTTTTGATCTACAGAATATATATTTGGCCCCAGGTGATTCTGCTTCTTTATTGCTGTTCAGAAGCTAAGTCGTGTCCGACTCTTTGCGACCCCAGGAACTGCAGCACACCAGGCCTCTCTGGCGTGTAGAAATAAATGACCCCAGCTTAGCTTCTGAATAAGTGCTGTAATGGCATCAGGTATATCAGTATAAACTAATCAGCATCATTAATGGCTATTATGTACCCACCCTGAGTCAACAACCCTTCCCAGTCATACTACTGTCCCCCTTTTAATCACTCAGTTTCAACAAACTGAGGTTCAAATTGGTAGAATAACGTATCCAAGGCCACACAGCTGGGAAAGTGTCAAGAGCTTGCCTGGCTGCAAGGCAACTTCTGTCCCTCAAAAATATTAATTGTTGCAATAATGTCCTTTCCAAGACTGACCATTTAAGGACCATCTTCTAACATGTCTAACTACAGGTTATCACTGAGTCAAAAACAATCCCTACTATAAATAGAGCTCTCCATCCACTTAGTCAGTGCCCAATCCAGAGTAAATCCTTCAAGAAAGGAATGAGAGAGGAGAAATTGTCCAGAAAGTGAGAGATAAGAAGCCAGGTCTTGGCTGGTCTTGGGACAAACCTTCAAGTGGTAATGATGGGACTAATCCAGAGAGTGAGGTGGGATTTCCCTACGGAATGACAAGTAATTTAAGGAGGAAGCCCCCTAAAAAAGGAAAAAGATTAGGTGGAAATGGGACATTGGAGCCCAAGGTGATAGTATCCATGTGGATAAGGTGAGTGATCAGAAGAGGCACCATGGATGGGCAGAGACGGGGTCAACAGGAAATGGGAACAGAATGAGATAGGGCAGGTATCTTGTAGAGTGAACTGAGGCTGGTGTCTACCCACCGCCACTCCCTGGATCCATAGGCCCTCATAGGGACCTTTGCCCCACCACACCTCAGCCCTGATAGCCTGTCTCTGCCAGGACAAGTTTGTCATCTGCTCTGAGCTACCAGGGGCCCCGCCAGGAGCTCCAGGCCTGATTGGGACCCATCCTTGTGGAGCAGCTGCTTCAGACTAGGTAGGTGTAAGGACCCTAAGCCTCAACTTCCTGGATATTGAAAGCGGGCAGAGGGGCAGCTGAAAGAGATGTTGCTGTATGTCCTGTCTTCTGATGGGTGTCATAATGCATTTTTTCCAGGCTAGAAATCACGGAGCTCTAGTGGTCAAGGGAACTATGGAGGACAGAGCTGGTCAGCAAGAGAGACCTAGCCTTCGTCTGGAAAAGCTACAGCACTGGGCCAGGCACAGGCAGAGTGGGCGCCTCCTGGTGCTGGCGGTGAGGCCAAGCTGCCCCACCCCGACCTCCAGCATGTTCACTTGTACCCCTAATTCAGTTCTACACATGTTTTGTAAGCACCTATCACGTGCCTGAAACTGTGCTTGGCTCTGAGTGGGAGGAGGGTGGAGGAAATATTGAATAAACAAGGCAAGACTCTTAATCTCCAAGTAGATTCTCCATATGGGGAAAACACACAGGTAAGTAACTGAACTACAACATGAGGCAGAAGAAAATTAAATGATATCTCCTTCTCCTTATGGCCCTTGGTTGACTACTCTCTAGCACTATGCATTCTTCCCAATCGCTGATCTCTGGAGGATGGGAGGAAGGGAGTTCCTGACAGTTTCCCTTCAACTACACTGCATCTGGTCTCCAGGTGAGCCAGCTATGGCTGGCAGTGGCTGTGGTGCCCTTTGCTGTCTCAGTAGCCTGCCTGAACTCTGCTTGTCACATTACCACAGCACTGCCACTTGGGCCTGGCATACTGGTAAGAACTACCATGTCAGAGGGTAGAAGGAAGGGCCCCTCCCTAACACGCCAGACCTCCCACTTGCCTTTCTCATCATTCAGGGTTTCCTCACTGGGATTGTTACTCTTGAGCTGCGCAGAGCACCCCGTCTCTGGAAGGTAAGAGGGGAAAAGAATGTAGTACTATTCTCCCACCCCCTGAAACACATACACACATGCACATCTCAGTCTAGGAAGTGAATTTCTAACTAATTGTGAATTTCTAACTAATTTCTAATTGTGTCAGCTCTCTGCCCATGACTGACCTAAAACCCTGTGAGGGGGTAAAATAAGAAAGTTAAAGGGCTGATGGTCTTGTTTGGAGGTGGAGGAATAGGAGCTGAGTTTTGTTTTCAGCTAGGCTACAGGTGGGGCTTGAGGTTCCAATGAGTCCCCTAGGCTGGCAGGACTCAACTGGCTCACTGGCAGGTGCGCGCCATGATGATATTCAACACCTTTAATCTGATCTCGGGCTTCATCGCATTGGTGGTCGAGGTGATGAAGACAGTCTTGATGTCTGCCCCAACCATCCCCTCTGAGGTACAAGTGAGTAAAGGAGAATGTGGGAGGATGCGGAGGCAGAGGAGGGGAAAGGACAAGGGCAGATAGGTGCAGGGTCCCCTGCAGCACACCCTCAGCCCCATCTACCTACAGCTAGCTGGCTTGCTGATGCTGGAGCTCAGCGCTGAGGCCTTCACCCTAGGGGGAGTGCTGGCCTCAGCATACTCCCTGTTCCTGCTAAGCCAGAGGAAGCCAAGATGCTGCAGAAGCCAGAGTCTTCGCTACCAGGAGCTACAGGAGGTATTGAAGGCCGGGAGGAAGCAGAGAGCTAGAAACTTATTTTTTCACTGGCTATTCTGGTCAATGGTACTTAAGGGAGAACAATGTGGCGGGGCAGGAGGGGTTGTTAAAGTGAAACTTATTAGTTTTCTGGCTTTGGACATGTCTCTCCTAGTGATGGCTAGGAGACTCTGACAGTAAAGCGTCTGCCTGCAGGGCGGGAGACCTGGGTTGGAACCCTGGGTTGGGAAGATCCCATGCAGAAAGCAACCCATTCCAGTCTCTTGCCTGGAAAATTCCATGGACTGAGGAGCCTGGTAGGCTACAGTCCATGGGGTCCACAAAGAGTCGGACACGACTGAGTGACTTCACTTTCCCTTTCTCCTAGTGATAGGTAACAGGAAACTGAGTATCTAAATGGTTGGGGCTAGAAATGTGGGAGAGCATTAGGAATGTGACTAAATATTGGAAGGACTGTGTGAACATGAGGGAAAAAATGGGAGAGGAGGAAGCTGCATCTCTCTGGGATTCCTCCTTTCTCACCCTTGATGTTTGCTCACCTCACAACTGTCTGGTTTTCAGGGCCTCTCAGAGTTGGAGGAAGTTCCTGAGTTGGAGACTGGTCCCACAGTGGCTAGCACAGCAAAGAGAACAAATGAATGAGCTGGCAAGTGGAAGCAGACATGTGCTGCCCTCCTACCCGACGGGAACATTCTCCAGACTCTCCTGCACCGCATCCCCCTGAACTCAAACTAGATGGAGTCCCCTGAGACATACATGAAGTCTGGTGGAGCGCCTTCAATTTTCCCTCTGACTAGGCCCCTTGCTTTACCCTTCCCTGCTGGGGAAAGCAACACCTAGTCTGAGTCTGCCATCACCTCACAGCCCTGAGAATCTGACTGCCTGCAAGATAAGATACCCTTAAACTAACTTTCAGCTAGATCCATTTCCTCCCTTCCATTCTTACCCACTGCCTCCCCAGCTTCACATCTGCCTCATCTCAGTTTCCAAGATTTCCACCTTTCACAATCCCATTCACTCCAAACCCGTGTTCCCGTACACGCCCACTCTCTGAAATCAATTCACCACTGGTGCTTCCGATCTCTCACTTCGATCTGGTGCCTTTCTACTCTAGCGGAAACTACAAATCCCAGGATGCCTCTCCGCCCCGTGGCCTGCTGGGAAATAAAGAGCCTTCCCTTCTGTGGTGGGGGCGCTGTGCATCTGCTGAGTGACGCGAGGCGCTGGAAATCTGGGCCTAGACGAGCGTTTCCTCGGACGCGACCACTGGCCCCGCGTGCAGGAGGAGCTGGGCGGGCAGTTCTACGCGGGGGCGCCACCACCCCAACCTCGGTAACTGAGAACTGACTGGGGTTCTATATTCCTCCATCTGGTAGCTTCGGAGACCGCCTGGGGTTGAGGGCTGCCCCTCGGCAGAGCTGGGGTTTCCCAGATGCTGTCGCCGTGCCCCCTCCCACAGTGCCCAGGTCCAGAGTCCTGAGACTTGGAGCGCGCGCGAGAAAGGGGTTGGAGATGATGAGTCAGAAGCCCAGGGCCCTTCTCATCCCCCTCCCCCGGGGCCTAGGCGCCGGAGGAGGACGGACTGGCTGGGCAGACGGGGTGGACAGGGCAGGAAGAGGGAGGGACACGGCGACTCAAGCTAAGGTTTTCCCGCCTCTTGTGAGCTAGCCGGTGTAACTATCCCGCGTTGCAGCCACCGCTCGCTCCAAGGCGGGAGCGGTACTGCGCAGGCTCAGCCTCTCGGCAGCCCTGCCGACCTTTGATCGCAGCTGCGGCGCGCTTGCAGAAGCTCTGGTTGTGCTCAACCCCCACCGTTTATGACCTTTGCCAATGTGCAAAAATGGCAAGTTCAGGTGGGTTTGAGAAAAGCCCAGGAAAACGAGGGCACCCAGTAGCACCAACCCGACAGCTTGCTAGCCGCTAGAGAAACTAGAAATTGACCAGAGCTGCAATACTAAGGAAACTCACCCCAAATTCACATAGTGCCAGGATGGGTGTGCGCCTCACACTCATTTTTGTTCCCACTTGAGAAGGCTGCTTCTCCAGACTTAACCAAGCCCAGGCAGCAGTGAGGAAAGAGCGCAGCCTGGCTGCATTGCCCTGACATTGCAGTGGCGCCCGCTGTTTGTGACACCTTGGGAGTGGTAATAGTTGTCCTATGACAAGATTGTGTGAGTATTAGTGGGTGGGGACAGTTCTGGGATTAGGCTCTGAAATGAAAAAACAAAATCTCCCCCCTCCCACCAGTCTAAATGCCAGAATAATGGAGAGCTCCTCTGTGAAGCACTCACAATAATTTTCCTCAAATCAGAAGGTGGTGGTAGCTGAAGAAGCTAGGAATAAAGTCAACAATTCATTCTTAACTGTCTTCCACATAGGAGCAACAAGTTTTAGTGATATGATCAGATATCTAGGAACTGCATTTTAGTTCTTGGAAAAGTTCAGTTACCATGCAGATAAACCTTGTATCAGGTTAGGCTAGGTTATGCTGTGGTAACAATGCCAAAATCTCAATGGCCTAAAACCACAAAGGTTTACTCTCTGGCAGGGTGCTCTGCTCCTTGTAAATTATTCAGGTACCCAAGTCCATGGACCACCACCATTTTGAGATACTACCATGTCAGTTCAGTTCAGTTCAGTTGCTCAGTCGTGTTGGATTCTTTGCGACCCCATGAATCGCAGCACGGCGGGCTTCCCTGTCCATCACCAACTCCTGTAGTTTACCCAAACTAATGTCCATCGAGTCGGTGATGCCATCCAGCTATCTCATCTTCTGTTGTCCCCTTCTCCTCCTGCCTCCAATCACTCCCAGCATCAGAGTCTTTTCCAATGAGTCAACTCTTCCATGAGGTGGCCAAAGTATTGGAGTTTCAGCTTTAGCATCAGTCCTTCCAGGACTGATCTCCTTTAGAATGGACTGGTTGGATCTCCTTGCAGTCCAAAGGACTCTCAAGAGTCTTCTCCAACACCACAGTTCAAAAGCATCAGTTCTTCGGTGCTCAGCTTTCTTTACAGTCCAACTGTCACATTCATTCGTGACCACTGGAAAAACCATAGCCTTGACTAAACAGACCTTTGTTGACAAAGTAATGTCTCTGCTTTTTAATATGCTATCTAGGTTGGTCATAACTTTCCTTCCAAGGAGTAAATGTCTTGTAATTTCATGGCTGCAATCACCATATGCAGTGATTTTGGAGCCCCAAAAAATAAAGACTGACACTGTTTCCAGTTTCCCCATCTATCTCCCATGAAGTGATGGGACCAGATGCCATGATCTTCGTTTTCTGAATGTTGAGCTTTAAGCCAACTTTTTCACTCTTCTCTTTATCAAGAGGCTTTTTAGTTCCTCTTCACTTTCTGTCATATGAGTGTCATCAGCATATCTGAGGTTATTGATATTTCTCCCGGCAATCTTGATTCCAGCTTGTGCTTCTTCTAGCCCAGTGTTTCTCATTATGTACTCTGCATACAAGTTAAATAAGCAGGGTGACAATATACAGCCTTGACGTACTCCTTTTCCTATATGGAACCAGTCTGTTGTTCCATGTCCAGTTCTAACTGTTGCTTCCTGACCTGCATACAGATTTCTCAAGCGGCAGGTCAGGTGGTCTGGTATTCCCATCTCTTTCAGAATTTTCCACAGTTTCTTGTGATCCACACAGTCAAAGGCTTTGGCATAGTCAATAAAGCAGAAATAGATGTTTTTCTGGAACTCTCTTGCTTTTTCCATGATCCAGCGGATGTTGGCAATTTGATCTTTGGTTCCTCTGCCTTTTCTAAAACCAGCTTGAACATCTGGAAGTTCACGGTTCACGTATTGCTGAAGCCTGGCTTGAAGAATTTTGAGCGTTACTTTACCAGCATATGAGATGAGTGCAATTGTGCGGTAGTTAGAGCATTCTTTGGCATTGCCTTTCTTTGGGATTGGAATGAACTTTGACCTTTTCCAGTCCTGTGGCCACTGCTGAGTTTTCCAAATTTGCTGGGATATTGAGTGCAGCACTTTCACAGTATCATCCTTCAGGATTTGAAACAGCTCAACTGGAATTCCATCACCTCTACTAGCTTTGTTTGTAGTGATACTTTCTAAGGCCCACTTGACTTCACATTCCAGGATGTCTGGCTCTAGGTGAGTGATCACACCATCATGATTACCTGGGTCGTGAAGATCTTTTTGTACAGTTCTGTGTATTCTTGCCACCTCTTCTTAAGATCTTCTGCTTCTGTTAAGTCCATGCCATTTCTGTCCTTTATCAAGCCCATCTTTGCATGAAATGTTCCCTTGGTATCTCATTTTCTTGAAGCAATCTCTAGTCTTTCTCATTCAGTTGTTTTCCTCTATTTCTTTGCATTGATCGCTGAGGAAGGCTTTCTTATCTCTCCTTGCTATTCTTTGGAACTCTGCATTCAGATGCTTATATCCTTCCTTTTCTCCTTTGCTTTTCGCCTCTCTTCTTTTCACAGCTATTTGTAAGGCCTCCCCAGACAGCCATTTTGCTTTTTTCCATTTCTTTTCCATGGGGATGGTCTTGATCCCTGTCTCCTGTACAATGTCACGAACCTCATTCCATAGTTCATCGGCACGCTACCTATCAGATCTAGTCACTTAAATCTATTTCTCTCTTCTACTGTATAATCATAAAAGGATTTGATTTAAGTCATACCTGAATGGTCTAGTGGTTTTCCCTACTTTCTTCAATTTAAGTCTGAATTTAGCAATAAGGAGTTCATGATCTGAGCCGCAGTCAGCTCCTGGTTTTGTTTTTGCTGACTATATAGATCTTCTCCATCTTTGGCTGCAAAGAATATAATGAATCTGATTTCAGTGTTGACCATCTGGTGATGTCCATGTGTAGAGTCTTCTCTTGTGTTGTTGGAAGAGGGTGTTTGTTATGACCAGTGCATTCTCTTGGCAAAACTCTATTAGCCTTTGCCCTGCTTCGTTCCGTACTCCATTGCCAAATTTGCCTGTTACTCCAGGTGTTTCTTGACGTCCTACTTTTGCATTCCAGTTACCTATAATGAAATTCATATCTTTTTTGAGTGTTAATTCTAAAAGGTCTTGTAGGTCTTCATAGAACCATTCAACTTCAGCTTCTTCAGCATTACTGGTTGGGGCATGGACTTGGATTACTGTGATATTGAATGGTTTGCCTTAGAAATGAACAGAGATCATTCTGTTGTTTTTGAGATTGCATCCAAGTACTGCATTTCAGACTCTTTTGTTGACCATGATGGCTACTCCATTTCTTTTAAGGGATTCCTCCCCACAGTAGTAGATATAATGGTCATCTGAGTTAAATTCACCCATTCCAGTCCATTTTAGTTTGCTGATTCCTAGAACGTCGACGTTCACTCTTGCCATCTCCTATTTGACCACTTCCAATTTGCCTTGATTCATGGACCTGACATTCCAGGTTCCTATGCAATGTTGCTCTTTACAACATCAGACCTTGCTTCTATCACCAGTCACATCCACAACTGGGTATTGTTTTTGCTTTGGCCCTATCCCTTCATTCTGTCTAGAGTTATTTGGGCACTTACCGACCTGGGGAGTTCCTCTTTCAGTATCTTATCATTTTGCCTTTTCATATTGTTCATGGGTTCTCAAAGCAAGAATACTGAAGTGGTTTGCCGTTCCCTTCTCCAGTGGACCACATTCTGTCAGACCTCTCCACCATGACCCGTCCATCTTGGGTGGCCCCACATGGCATGGCTTGGTTTCATTGAGTTAGACAAGGCTGTGGTCTGTGTGATCAGATTGGCTAGTTTTCTGTGATTATGGTTTCCGTATGTCTGGCCTCTGATGCACTCTCACAACACCTACTATCTTACTTGGGTTTCTCTTAACTTGGACATGGATGGTATCTCTTCACAGCTGCTCCAGCAAAGTGCAGCCGCTGCTCCTTACCTTGGATGAGGTTGCTCCTCCTGACCTTGAACATGGAGTAACTCCTCTCGGCCTTCCTGCACCTGTGCAGCTGCCGCTCCTTGGATGTGGGGTGGCTCCTCTCCACCGCTGCCCCTGACCTCGGACGTGGCGTAGCTCCTCTCGGCCACTCCTGCGCTGCCATCGCAGCCTGGCACTCTCTACCATGTCACCATGAGACTAATCCCCCCTCCCCCCATCTCCAGCTCCTTCCCAAGTTGTGAAGTAAACATGAAGAATTGTTCAGGTTCTTAAATGCTTCTGCCTCATTCCATAGTTCATATGCATTCATATGCATAGGGATACATATTGCATTCACACACACTTCATTGACCAAAACAAGTCATATAGCCACACCTAACTTCAGGATGGTTAGAAGGGCAATCTTCATATGCCTGAAAGGCGGGTAGACATAGTTCATTGAAGGAAGACGAGGTAATCATTTGCAAGGATTCTTGAACAACTAAACAGTGGGAATTCATCCATTCAGACAGTTATACCTGTATCTACTTCTCTGGTTTTGATACATGAACCACTAAAATGAAGGTGTTTTTTTTTTTGTCCATGTCACATGCTTCACAGGATCTTAGTTCCCTGATCAGGGACGGAACCCATGCCCCCTACAGTTGGAGACATGAAGTCCTAACCACTAGACTGCCAGAGAAGTCCATATAATTAAGTTCTTAATAGAAACTAATAGTTCCCCCTGCCAAGAATAAGACTGGGAGTCAGAAAATCTAGACTCTTGTTTTGATGTGGAAGTTTGGGCAAATCAGACCTCTCTGAAATGCATTTTGCTTAAATGGAGACTATAATATTTACTCTGGCTACCTTACTGGAGTACTAAGGTTCAAATAAATCTCACATGAGAAAAAAAAAACTTTAAAACTATAAAGCACTTCAGAGGTTGAAAATAAATTGCCTATAGAGATGAGAAATAGTGTAAATGAGTGGAGCAGACCAGGCATGAGTTAACAGGGAATGATGGGAACTATGGCAAACTAGAGAGCCCACATTCTGTTTAAAGACTAACCCTACTCAACTCTACCCAATTATTGGCATGTGGGACTGTGGGCTTAGTATTGCCATTGTTCCAATTTTTCTATAATCAGAAATTCTGACTTTTTAAATGTAAAGTCTTCTGATTTTAAAATGTTAACAAGTGATTTTCTTAAAACTGAGTACCAGATTTGGTCCATAGTCCTTCAATTATTATATGTCCTTTATATACACATATGGTAGAAATTTAGAGTTTAGATGTAAAGTATGGTTCTTGTAGGCCATCAAAGCCTTTTATAAAATTCAAGAGTCCTGTAGAGATTTAACATTAGGTTCTCAAAACCATTGTTTAAGAATCATATCCCTCTCATATTGGTTTTCAGGGAGGGGTATTTTGCCCCACAGGAATTACTTGGCAATTTTTGGTAGTGACAGCTTCTGATGGAGGGGGGAGGGAAGAGTATGTAACCAAAAGAGTATTAAGAGGATAAATTGGAAGATCAGAGATTTAGTCCCAGTGTTACTGTTGCCCCTTTCCTGTGCATTGTCCTCTGCAAGCTGCAAGTAAAGACTGTGAGACTTGTCCTGTGGTCCTCATTATCCCCCCCCACCCTTCTCGGCATACTGCCTACTTGCCAGAGTTCCTAGCTGCTCCATGAAAGCATTCTGCTTTGCTCAATGCTTCCCAGCAACCATTCTATCTGTCCCTTCATCAGTTGGCAGCCGCTATAAAAGTCACTCATGTTTTACTTGAATTGCTGCCCATTGGAACTTCACAGAAAGAAGTGACTGTGACAAGGTTCCTGCTGACGTCAGTTTTAAAGGCCTTGACCGCATCCCCTGCTTTAAGCATTTAAGAAATATGTGGCTTCATATGCGACGGAATTCTGAGGTGGTTGGGAAATTCTCCATGTTGATGAATTTTACCCTGATTTCTTTGAAATTCAGTCATGTATTCTGACCTCAAATACATGATTGTAGACAACAGACATTTCCCAAAGGAAGTATCAGCTTTTTTTTTTTTTTTCAGTATTATAGTTGTTTATTGCAAGAGAATTTGCCTAATACCATTTTAGATCATATTGGAAAGCAAAAGTCTTTTTACTTCATCTTTTGAAGTTGAACGAAGTATCAGCTTTTGCAGATGATTCAGGTTTTTTGTCCTGGGCTTTGTCCTCTGCTGCCATCTTGTGGCCTCTTTGCTGCTGGGGTCGAGGTCTCACAAAGGGCCTTCCCTCCAGGTAATGGCGTGTGTCAGTAGCTTATGGCTTAGTTGGAGAAGGAGTCTGCTCACTGTGGGGTATGCGCCAAATCCCTCCCCTGCTATGAGTCCACCTGGGCCATGACACACGCCAAGCGCATAGCAAGTAGGCTGGAGGCACAGGGCCTTCTGGGTCATTCCCAGCCCTTGGGCCTCCATGTGTTATGCAATCCTGGACTCAAGCCAGAAAATCAGTAAACTCAACTACCCAGGAGTAATCGGAGCTGATCTCGCTTGCTTGGCTCGGTGAATGCCCTGCAGCCTCTCTCTACTCACCGTCAGGGCTGAGTTATTCTTTATCTTAGTGAGAAGAGATGATTACCTCATCAGGATTTTGTTTTACTGTCTAGGTCCATTTTGGTTTGCTCTGTGTACACACCATTCCTCCTTGGCTTGTCCAGCCAGTGTTGCTTCAAGTTTGATGTTTAATTGCTGGATTGAGCAGGACAGTGGCAGTGTGTGTCACTGGTAAGCAGTGTTCCTATAAGGATGACAGGATCTGAGCACTGTAGTGATCAGAGGTCCATGTCCAGGGCACAGGGAATCTAGGAGACTGCCCTTGTAGCTGCGCTATTGGTGACTGAGCAGCAAGTGGCTCGTTCTGGAGGAAAGGCAGGAAAACTTCTAGTGGGTGCTATTTTCTTTCATTATAATAATGTGTTTAAAACCTTCCAAGAGTTAAAGTATTAATAAATGTATAGAACTGTCCCCTAGCTGTTTGCCCTTCCTGTATGTTTTACATATGTTTGGCTTTTTATGGAGAGCCCAGACTCTACCAAGCCCTCTTTGTCCCTATCTGCAGAATTGGAGGAGGAAACAAAGGAGGAGGGGGAGGGAAAACAGTTGCCTGTAGTTTGTTTTAATATGCTTTCCCATGTATAAAAATTTAGGGGAGTCTGGTGCTCTGTGATGACCTGGAGGAACAGGATGGGGGAAGGGAAGGAAGGCTGGGGAGGGAAGGGCTGTATCTATAATTGCAGCTGATTTGCATTGCTGTATGGCAGAAACTAACACAACACTGTAAAAAATTTTTTTAATTAAATTTAAAAATAAAAAAAAGAAAAAAATTCAAGGAAAGGGCCTCCTTGTATAATTTCCTAGGCTATTAAACTGGTATGTGTTTCTTTATAACTCAAATGCTGTTTACTTAGTGGGAGTTGTCTTCTGTTTCTTTTGTTCTTCCTTCTTTGCCTGTATTTTTTCAGCTTTATTTTAATTATATTTTGTGGTTCATGTTATTCCTTTTTATTTTTATAAAATTTTTTAAAAGCTTATTTATTTTTGGCTGCTCTGGGTCTTCATTGGTGCACATGGGCTTTCTCTAGAGTGGCTAGTGGAGGCTACTCTTTAGTTATGTTGTGCAGGCTTCACATTGCCATGGCTTCTCTTGCTGCAGAGCATGGGCTCGAGGGTACACAGGCTTCAGTCGTGGTGTATGGGCTCAGTTGCCCCATGGCATGTGGAATCTTCTCGGACCAGAAATTGAACAGTGTCCCCAGGTTGGCAGGCAGATTCTTAAGCACTGGACCATCTGCTAAGTCCTATATGTTATTCTTGATTCTACCTATGATCTGAATCTTTGGTTTTCTTATCAGAAACTTTTCCTGTGTTCAATCTAGAGTGAGTGAATTGTTTTTGTTGACTCTTACCTATTTTTCCTTGCCTTTTAAAGTTTCTTGTTTATGAAGTATTTTTCCACAAGTCCAAGCTCCTCAGATAGAGGAGCTTTGCTTCTTTATAATTCTATGCTCACTTTATGTATGAAGAAACTACTCTGTATCCACTGTTGTGCTTTAGATAAAATGAGAGGACTCAACATCATGGCATAAGAGAAACAGGACTGATGTCTTTGTTAATCTCACAGACAATTATGAGGAAGAGAAACTATTGTTAGTGAGCCCAAGATGTGAAATTGGTCCAATGGTGTCATATTATAGAGAGGCAGAGAGGCTGGTTTTCAACCAAAAAAGAGAAATGGAACACCTTTCTAAAGATGAGCTGCTTTGAAGTTAGTCTCTTAACCTCTGCGTAATGTTTGAGGTGTTTTGTGCAACTCACTTCTGTACAGTTAAGTTGTTGAAGTGAGTTTTCAAGTATCAACCAAATGGTTGGAATGTTGTTGTTCACTTTCTGAGTCATGTCTAATTCTTTGAGACCCCATGGACTGCAGCACACAAGGCTTCTCTGTCCTTCACCATCTCCGGGAGCTTGCTCAAACTAATGTCCATTGAGTCAGTCATGCCATCCAACCTTCTCATCCTCTGTCATCCTCTTCTCCTCCTGCCTTCAATCTTTCCCAGCATCAGTGCCTTTTCTAATGAGTCGTCTCTTTGCATTAGATAGCCAAAGTATTGGAGCTTCAGCTTCATTCATGAATCCTTCCAATGAATATTCAGGACTGATTTCCTTTAGGATTGACTGGTTGGATTTCCTTGCTGTCCAAGGTACTCTCAACAGGCTTCTCCAGCACCACAATATCGGACTTTATTTTTACCACCAGACACATCCACAACTGGACATTGTTCCTCTTTGGCTCAGCCTCTTCATTCCTTCTGGAGCTATTTCTCTGCTCTTCTCCAGTAGTATATTGGGCACCTACCGACCTGGGGAGTTCATCTTTCAGTATCATGTCTTTTTGCATTTTTATACTGTTTGTGGGGTTCTCAAGGCAAGAATGCTGAAGTGGTTTGCCATTCTCTTCGCCAGTAACGGTTTGAATAAATGACCTTTAATTTATTCTCCAGCATTAAGATTTGGTTTCTCAGCAGTGATGGTTTTGTGTTTTGTTTTGTTTTTTGACTGCTCTGGGTCTTCGTTGCTGCACATGGGCTTTCTCTGCTTGCGGAGAGTTGGGGCTACTCTGTAGTTATGGTGCGTGGGCTTCTCATTGAGATGGCTTTTCTTATTGTAAAACACAGGCTCTAGGGTGCTCAGGCTTCAGTAGTTGCAGCTTGCAAGCTCCAGAGCACAGTCTCAATAGATGTGGCACACAGGCTTAGTTGCCCCATGGCACGTGGGATCTTCCTTGACGAAAGACTGAACAATGTTCCTTCCCTACATTGCAAGACAGAATCTTAACCACTGGACTAGCAGGGAAACCCCAGTGATGGTTTTTTAAATGGGCCCACCCATAATCTGGTGGTTCAGGCAGTAAAGAATCTTCCTGCAGTGCAGAAGACGCAGGTTCAATCCCTGGGTTGGGAAGATCCCCTGGAAAAGGGAAAGGCTACCCACTCCAGTATTCTGGCCTGGAGAATTCCATGGACTGTATAGACCACGATGGGGTCTCAAAGAGTCGGACACCACTGAGTGACTTTCACTTTCAAGGATGATGATGATGATGACAGCAGTGACTCAGTGATGGGCAAGGTGGGAGTCAGGACTGTTTTTTGCACACATTAGTGAAAAGTCAGAACAATCAAAACTCCAGTGAGAAGTTAAAGCCATGTCATGTCAAAATAGCTAAGTCAAAACATCTCACTTTGGCACATATGTTTCTTTCTTTTATGCCTTATTCAAGCAATGGTAAGTAGTCCTAGCCCCTGCCCCAAATTGCTAACTGGTACTGATTCTTCAAGACTCAGTTTAGTCTTCACCTACTTTGGGAAGCTTCCCTGACTTCTCTCCTCACTACCAGGTGCTTTTACAGTACTCTACATATAATTCTATATTATTATTAAGAGGATCAGAAGACATCACCCCAAAATGTGTCACATTGGCATGGAGATTGTCTTGATTAGAAGGCAAATAAGCAGAACATTCAGAAAGAGCTCTTTGCCCTCCCTCTAATAAAAGTGAAATATAAATTTCCCTTTGTAAAGGTCATCCCCCTCCTATCTCTCATAGTGGGAGGAAGAAAAGCAACCATTACACGACAGACAGAGTCAGCACCATCATGAATGTACACAAACAACCTTACTAAAATCATGATTGTCTTTTATCAGTTTTCCCCATATATTTAGTTCCCTGAAATCTACCGCTCCTAGAGGCCTAAAATGCTTTTCCTTTATCTTGTCACTTCTCCACAGTTTATCACCCTTTGTTAAAATAGTATATAATCCCCTGTGTCTAAGCACCTCTTTGAGCCATCATTTCTTTTCTATGAAGAGCCTCTGTATATATAAATATTGAAATATTAACAAGTGAAATATATATGCTTTTTTTCCTGTTAATTTGACTTTTATCAATTTAATTTGCAAGCTCCAGCTACTAAACCAAGAAGGTAGAGAAGTTTTTTCTTCCCCCACAAATGAAATTATCATTTATGTGCCCACCTTTGAAGCAGGAACTGTTTTACTCATCTTTATAAGCCCAGAACCTAGCTAAGGGAATGGCATATAGGAGACATTCAATACACATTGACTGACTGAATAAGTAAATACACTAAGTCTGAAGGAACGTCAACATAGAAACTCTTATGCAACATTCTGACAGTCATTCAGTCTCTGCTAAAACATTAACAGTAATGGTCACTGGAGAAAATCACTCAATCATGGCAGCTGGTTCTACAACAAATTCATGATCTCAAACTACAGCAATATCCTAAAGGCAACCCCGTAATATTAAACTACTATTGGCAGTTCTCAGTTTCCACAGCTGCTACTTCAAGTTGTCTTGTTTTGTTTTCAATAGTTATTCTAAAGTCCATCTAGAAGAATAAACAAATGATAATGAAAGAACGAGAAGGCAGGAAAGAAGAAAAAGAAAGAAGAGAGAAAGGGTTTCTAACAAGAGTAATAAGGTGAGACTTGGTCTATCAGCTATTCATGTATAAGATGAAAAATTAAAACACTAAGGTATTGACATCAGAATAGGTAGATAGATGAATGGAATAGAATAGAGTCAAAAGAACAGCTCAAGTATATATAAGATTTAATAAATTTTAGTAGTACTATTTCTTATCAGTTAGTTAATCATGAACTAAAATCAGTTTATGATGTTGGAATAACTGCATAACTGTACTGTTATACTTCTATCATATACCATACACTAAAATAAATTCTAGACATAAATGGAAAAAATCAAAATCATAAAAATATGAGAAGAAATATAGGTAATTATTTATATAACCCAGGTAAAATGAGAGCTTTTAGATATGACATTAATACAGAAACTGCAAACAAAGCTAGTGGAGGTGATGGCATTCCAGCAGAGCTATTTCAAATCCTAAAAGATGATGCTGTTATAGTGCTGCACTCAATATGCCAGCAAATTTGGAAAAATTCATCAGTGACCACAGAATTGGAAAAGGTCAATTTTCATTCCAATCCTAAAGAAGGGCAATGCCAAAGAATGTTCAAACTACCTCTCAACTGCATTCATTTCACATGCTAGCAAAGTAATGCTCAAAATCCTTCAAACTAGGCTTCAATAGTATGTGAACCGAGAACTTCCAGATGTACAACCTGCATACAGAAAAGACAGAGGAACCTGAGATCAAATTGCCAACATCCTTTGGATCATAGAAAATACTAGAGAATTCCATAAGAACATCTATTTCCACTTCATTGACTATGCGCTAAAACCTTTGACTGTGTGGATCACAACAAACTGTGGAAAATTCTTAAAGAGATGGGAATACCAGACCACTTACCTACCTTCTGAAAAACCTGTATGCAGGTCAAGGAGCAACAGTTATAACTGGACATGGAACAATGGACTGGTTTGAAATTGGAAAATGAGTATGTCAAGGCTATATATTATCACCCTGCTTATTTAACTTATATGCAGAGTACATCATGCAAAATGCCGGGCTGGATGAAGCACAACTGGAATCAAGATTGTGGGGAGAAATATCCATAGCCTCAGATATGCAGATGATACCACCCTTATGGCAGAAGAGGAACTAAAGAGCTTCTTGATGAAGGTGAAAGAGGAGAGTGAAAAAGCTGGCTTCAAACTCAACATTTAAAAAACTAAGATCATGGCATCTGATCCCATCACTTCATGGCAAATAGATGGGGAAACAATGGAAACAATAAGAGACTTTATTTTTGGGGCTCCAAAATTACTGCAGATGGTGACTGCAGCCATGAAATTAAAAGACGCTTGCTCCTTGGAAGAAAAGCAGACAAACCTGGACTGTAAAAAGCAGGGATTATTAAAAAGCAGGGATATTATTTTGCCTACAAAGGTCTGTATAATCAAAGCTGTGGTTTTTCCAGTGGTCATGTACAGATATGAGAGCTGGACAATAAAACAGGCTGAGTGCTGAAGAACTGATGCCTTCAAATTGTGGTGTTGAAGAAGACTCTTGAGAGTCTCTTGAACAGCAAGGAAATCAAACCAGTCAATCCTAAAGGAAATCAACCCTGAATAAGGACTGATGCTGAACCTGAAGCTCCAATACTTTGGCTACCTGATGCAAAGAGCTGACCCATTGGAAAAGACCCTACTGCTGGGCAAGATTGAAGGCAGGAGGAGAAGGGGACAACAGAGGATGAGATGGTTGGATGGCATCACCAGCTCAATGGACATGAGTTTGCCCAAACTCCCGGCGATGGTGAAGGACAGGGAAGCCTGGTGTGTTGCTGCCCATGGGGTCATAAAGAGTTGAACACTACTGAGCAACTGAATAACAAAGTAGAAACTGAAAGGAAAAAGATTGATTTACATTAAAAATTTTAAGCTTTCTATCAAAAAAATTACAATAAATAAAGGTAAAGTTCAAATGTAAAGTTAAAGGATGACAGAATAACATAAAACTAAAAGACGGTTAGTATCAGTACTGAATCTTTTCTTTTTTAATATTTATTTTTATTTATTATTTGGCTGCTCTGGGTCTTAGTTGTGACATGTGGGATCTAGATCCCTCACCAGGGTTCAAACCCTGGCCCCCTGCATTGTGAGCGTGGAGTATTAGCCACTGGGCCATCAGGGAAGTCCCTGAATCTTTTCTTACAGAGAAATTGATAAAGACAAAACAGCCAACTTACCAAATAAAGAAATACAGTAAAGAAACGTAAATGGCCAATAAATCTATGAAAGATGATTTGTAATCATAGTAGTTAAATAAGGGCTTCCCTGGTGGCTCAGAGGTTAAAGTGTCTGCCTGCAATTTGGGAGACCTGGGCTCGATCCCTGGCTCGGGAAAATCCCCTGGAGAAGGAAATGGCAACCCACTCCAGTATTCTTGCCTGGAGAATCCCATGGACAGAGGAGCTTGGTGGGCTACAGTCCACAGGGTCACAGAGTCGAACACAACTGAGCGACTTCACTTTCACTTTACTTAAATAAATTCAATTTATTTATTTATCTATTTTTTGGCTGCACTGCTCAGCATGTGAGATCTTAGTTCCCTAACCAGGGATGGAACTGTGCCCCCTGCAATGGAAACAGAAGAATCTTAACCACTGGACTGCCAGGGAAGTCCCTAAATAGATGCAATTTAAAACAATAAGATGCTATTTTGTGTCGATCATGTTGTTACTTTTAAATGCTTAAAACCCATCATTGATGAGTGTGCAAGGAAATAGGCATTTTCTTATTTCTCTGATAGGACTGTAAACTGGTAAACTGTAATGGAAAGCAACTTAACATCTTGTACATACAGATTAAAAATTGCCTACCCTTGGGAATTCTCTGGTGGTCCCATGGTTAGGGCTCTGCACTTTTACTGCAGGAAGCACAGATGTGCTTGACCAGGGTCACTGCTCAGCATGTGAGATCTTAGTTCCCTAACCAGGGATGGAACTGTGCCCCCTGCAATGGAAACAGAAGAATCTTAACCACTGGACTGCCAGGGAAGTCCCTAAATAGATGCAATTTAAAACAATAAGATGCTATTTTGTGTCGATCATGTTGTTACTTTTAAATGCTTAAAACCCATCATTGATGAGTGTGCAAGGAAATAGGCATTTTCTTATTTCTCTGATAGGACTGTAAACTGGTAAACTGTAATGGAAAGCAACTTAACATCTTGTACATACAGATTAAAAATTGCCTACCCTTGGGAATTCTCTGGTGGTCCCATGGTTAGGGCTCTGCACTTTTACTGCAGGAAGCACAGATGTGCTTGACCAGGGACCAGATCCCTGGTCAAGAAGCTAAAATCCTGCATGCTGCATGGCTTGGCCCCCTCCCCCGGAAAAAAATTGCCTACCCATAACCCAGCAATTCCATATCTAGGAATTTTTTACAGAAATAATTTTGGACATATGTAAGGAGTTACCTACTGAAATGTTAGTACATCATTAATTTTAAAAGTGCAAGCAGTTTTAAATATCTGACAATTCGGTGTGTGTGTTAGTTGCTCAGTTGTGTGTGACTCTTTGCAACCCATGGACTGTAGCCCGCCAGGCTCCTCCAACCCTGGGATTTCCCAGGTAAGAACACTGGAGTGGGTTGCCGTTTCCTTCTCCAGGGGATCTTCCCAACCCAGGGATTGAACCCAGGTCTCCAACATTGTAAGCAGACTCTTTATCGTCTGAGCCAGCAGAGAAACAATACGGTTGTTGATTTTTATTTTATTATTATTATTTTAAAATTTTACTCCACACCCATGCCACCTGCAGTGGAAGCACAGAGTCCTAACCATCAGACTGCCAGGGAAGTCCTAGTTGATTTTTAAAGTATAATAAGCCTAGAGATTAAATGTTATACTATATTAAGTAAGTAAGTATTGGTCGCTCAGTCGTGCCCAACTCTTTTTGACCCCATGGACTGCAGCCCACCAGGCTCTTCTGTCCATGAGATTTTCCAGGCAACGATACTGGAATGGGTTGCCATTTCCTTCTCCAGGGGATACTATATTACACTGGTATAAAAAGAGTAAAAGATGCCCATGGTATATTCCTAAGTAAAAATTTTTTTTCATCATTGCATCCAATAAAAAATGGCAAAAGACTTGAATTCAAAAGTCTTTTGCCATTTTTCTCCAAAAAACTTGCAAATAGCCAATAATCACATGAAAATGATGTCAAGCATCATTAGTCATTAGTTAGTCAGTCAGTTCAGTAGCTCAGTTGTGTTCAACTCCTTTCAACCCCATGAATCACAGCACACCAGGCCTCCCTGTCCATCACCAACACCCGGAGTTCACTCAAACTCATATCCATCGAGTCGGTGATGTCATTCAGCCATCTCATCCTCTGTCATCTCCTTCTCCTCCTCCCCTCAATCCCTCCCAGCATCAGGGTCTTTTCCAATGAGTCAACTCTTCGCGTGAATCTTGGCGAGCCCATGGACTGCAGCCTACCAGGCTCCTCCGTCTATGGGATTTTCCAGGCAAGAGTACTGGAGTGGGGTGCCATTGCCTTCTCCAAAATGGTATAAGTTTGAGAAAATTATTTCAAAGTCCAAATATATAGCTTTGAAGCCACACAACCATTTTTAAGGTTAGGACAAGACACATACCAAGTATGTTTAGGGGCATTAGGATTTAATTCCTCAGTGGCCCTTAAAATTCAGTGCTGATATTAATGATTCAAAGTGGGTACAGATATTTAGATCCAAATTCTTGCACCTCAAAATTCATGTAAGTAATGTATGTCAATTACCTTTGAAATTACTGCCAAAAGATGTTTTTAAAACCATTGGATTAGGGAAATACAATTCAAAACCCCAATGAGATACTACTCTACTGCTTCACACCTACTAGGAGAGCTGTAAGAACAACAGCAACAAACGGAAAATAACAAGTGTTGGCAAAGATGTGGAGGAATTGGACCTATCATGTATTGCTGGTAGGAGCATAAATGCTGCTTTGGCATTTCCTCAATAGGTGAGACATAAAATTACATATGAGCCAGCAATTCTTATCTTATGCATTTACTAAATAGGTGTTCAAACAAAGATTTAGATATAAATATTCATAGAGAAAGGATGGAAACAACTCAAATGACCTTCAACTGATAAATGAATACATAAGATGTGGTATATCTGTATAATGGAACACTTATTCTGCTATGCCACTACATGGATGAACCCTGCAAATACTATACTGAGTGAAAGAAGCCAGACACAAAAGGCCGTATATTGTGTGATTCCATTTATCTGAAATATCTGGAATACACAAATCCACAGAAACAAAAGGCATATTAATGGTTGCCATGGGCTAGGAAGAAAGAATGGGAGAAGACTGCGAAATGGCTATGGTTTCCTTTTGTGATGCTGAAAGTGTTCTGGAACTAGATAGTGGTAATGATTGCAGAAGATTGTGAATATATTAAATGCCACTGAATTTTATACTTTAAAATAGTGAAATGGATGTTATGTGAATTTCACCGCAATAAAAAAAAGCACATTACAAAACAGTAGGTATAGAGGGTTTTGTTTTTCTGAAGTATCTGCATAAGAAAAAGTGTGTAGAAGGATAGGGATTCCTCTGGTGGTCCAGTGGTTAAGAATTGCCTTCCAGTGCGGGGGATGCAGGTCTGATCCCTAACCAGTTTCTGATCAGTCTCTCAGTCTTTGCGACTCCATGGAGCCTGCCAGGCTCCTCTGTCCTTCACTATGTCCCTGAGATTGCTCAAACTTATGTCCACTGAGTCGGTGATGCCATCCAACCGTCTCATCCTCTTTCACCTCCTTCCCCTCCTGCCCTCAATCTTTCCCAGCATCAAGGTCTTTTCCAATGAGTCAGCTCTTCACATTAGATGGCCAAAGTATTGGAGCTTCAGCTTCAGCATCAGTCCTCTCAAGGAATATTCAGGGTTGATTTCCCTTAGGATTGGCTGGTGTGATCTCCTTGTAGTCCAAGGGACTCTCAAGAGTCTTCTCCAACCCTACGGTTCAAAAACATCAATTCTTTAGCACTCAGCTTCCTTATTATCTGGCTCTCATATCCATACATGACTACTGGTAAAACCGTAGCTTATACACACACACATACATATGTATATATAAAACCTCCATAATCTGGGTTTTAAATATTATTTTAAAGTTTTCCTGGAGGATACATGAGCATCGTGTAGTGTGAGAAGCTCCCTTTGTCTCACACCTTGAATTTACAACTAGTAAAACATCCTTGACTCAAGAAAAGCTCCCTACCCAACACACCAGGATGCTAGAGAGGTCCATTCATCTGTACATGTGAAGGTGAGTGAACTGGAACACAGAGGAGGTGGAAGGTGGGCAAAGAGCAGAGGCAGTGCCCAGGATCCCAGCCCCTTGGTCACAGCAGCTGAGCCCAGCAAACAGCAGAGCAGGAGGGGGGGCAGCAGGCACAACTTCAGCATCTCTGCTGCACAGGAAACAGGGCAGCGGCCCTGGCAGGCCGAGACAGTCCCTCCAACTGTGGTGACGCCTACAGCTCTCCGTGCTCCCCTGCCCTTGCCTACTGCAGCAGTTACTGCAAACCAGACAACCCCAGACACGGTGGAGGTGTCCCTGACCCTGGCTCCCCAGCTCTCCCCTTCCTCTCTCATCATGGTGGCAATGCTTGCAGCCCAGACAACTTTGGACAAAACAAAGGTTCCCGCCGTCCCAGTGCCCCTGGTGGTGACACCAGCAATACCAGTGCTGCCAGCAGCAGCAAGGCACTGGGAACACCAGAGGCTCAGGCAGCTATGACAGGGGCAGCAGTGCCACCTTTGGCAAAAGTAATGGAAGATGGAAAGGGCGAATTCTCAAATCCTGGCAGCAGCTCCGGGAAGAGAAACCAAAAACTTGTGCTATAGCACCACCTACCGATAAACAAAAGAAAGGCCTTCTAGTGACCGGTCTGTTAAAATGTGAAAAGTAAACAAAACTACTAAATAAGAAAAGTGTTCACTATTTCAAATGCGCTGGCAGAGGATCGATTCATCTTGCATCATAAAAAAAAAAAATTATAACACAGTATAAAAAAAGAAAGTGACAAGTCCATAGAACTGAAGCAAAATTACAGAAGATTTCTAATCCAACTGTTAAAGAATTCAAAAATAGCTGTCATGAAGAAATTAAAGGAGCTACAAGAAAATACAGAAGACAGCTCAATGACCTCAGGAATAGAATCAAGGAACAGAAGAAATATTTTACCGAAGAGAATGAAACTCTAAAAAAGAACCAAGTAGAAATTGTGGAGATGAAGAGCTCAACAAATGAGATGAAGAATGCATTAGAACGCATTGAAAACAGAGAAGGCCGTACAGAAGAGAAATTCACAGACTCAAAGATGGAAATCTAGAAATGATTCATGTAGAAGAGGAGATAATAAAACTAAGTTTTGTTTTGTTTTCAATGAAGAAATTATGAGAACTATCTACATTAGGAAAGGCAACATAAAGATAATGGGTATCCCAGAAGAAAGGAGGAAGAGGGAGCAAAGAACTTTTAAAGAAATAATAACAGAATTTTCCAAACCTGGGGAAGGAAATGGATGTATACATTCATGAAGCTAGTACAACATCTAATTATATCAGTGCAGAAAAACTTTTTCCAAGACATATTATATTAAAGCTGTCAAAAGTCAGTGACAAAGAAAGAATTTAAAAGACATCGAGGGAAAAAAGAGTAACCTACAAAGGTACCTCAATAGGCTATCAGCATATTTCTCAGTAAAACCTCTACAGGCTGTAAGACAGCAAAATGACATACTCAAAATACTGAAAGATAGGAACTTTCAGCCAATAATACTCTATCCAGCAAAGTTATTATTCAGATATGAAGGAGTAAAGGCTTTCCTAGACCAGCAAAAGCTGAGAGAGTCCATCACCACTAGATCTATTTACAAGAAATGTTGAAGGGAGCTTTTAAACCTAAACAAAAAGGCAAAAGTACACAAAACTTTGAGTAAGGTGATGAATAGACAGAATCAGAAAAATGAGAACTCTGTATCAGAATACTGTTAAACAATATAGTATAAGGTTTAAAGGGAGAAAAGCATTAAAATAACTATAGCTTCTTCAATTTGGTAATGAACTCATGATATAAAGAAGGATAATTTGTGACAATAAGAACATGGAACGAAAGAAGAAAAGGACAAACATGAAGACAAGATGCTATCACCAGAAAAAGAAACTATAGTCCTAAAAAAGACTATTTTATCTATGAGATATTTTATACAAACCTCATAGTAACCACACACACACACACTCTCACACAAAATTGGAGCAGAGACATGAAACATGAACAAGAGGAAACAGAAAAACATCATAGAAAACCACCAAACCAAAATAACAGACAGAAACACAAGGGAAAAGAAACAATGGAGATAAAGAGGAACTAGAAAACAGAAGACTAAATGGCAGGACTAAGTCCTCATCTATCAATACTCACCTTAAATGCAAATGGATTGAATTCACTAAGTAAAGGATGCAGAGTGGCTGGATGGATTAAAAAACAAGACCCAACTATACACTGCCTTTGGGAGACTTAGCTCTAAAGACCAACATAGGCTCAAAGTGAAGGGATGGAAGATGATACACAATCAAATGGCAGCCAAAATAAAGCAGGTACAACCACTACTCATATCAGATAAAACAGACTTTAAGAAAATAAAGTAATAAGAGACAAAGATGTACCTAGTGACAAAGGGGACAATCCTTCAAGAAGATATAACATTTATTAATATAGATGGGTTGCCATTTCCTTCTCCAATGCAGGAAAGTAAAAAGTGAAAGTGAAGTCGCTCAGTCGTGTCCAACTCTTAGCGACCCCATGGATTGCAGCCTACCAGGCTCCTCCATCTATGGATTCTCCAGACAAGAGTACTGGAGTGGGGTGCCATTGCCTTCTCTGAATATAGATGGAACTAATATATACAAATCAATTATTAATAGACCTATAAAGAGAAATTGACAGCAGCAGAATAATAGTTGGGAACTTTAACATCCCACTACATCAGTGGATAGGTTATCCAGACAGAAATTCAATGAGAAAATATCAGTCTTAAATCAGGTGAACTTATAGATTTATGCAGAAGACCCCGTTCAAAAGCAATAGAATACACATTCTTCTCAAGTGCACATAGAATATTTTCAAGGATATAGACTAGATGCTGGGACATGAAACAGCTTTCAGTAAATTTAAGAAGCCTGAAATCACATCAAACATTTTTTCCATACATAACAATGTGAAACTAGAAATCAGTTACAAGAAAAAAGCTGGGGAAAACATGTGGAAACTGAACAATATGTTACTGAAAAACAATTGAGTCAATGAAGAAATTAAAGGAGAAATATAAAAAATACCTGAAGACAAAAATAATGACATACCAAAATCTATGGGACACAGCAAAAGCAGTACTAGAGGGAAATTTATGGCAACATAAGCCTACCTCAGGAAACAAGAAAAATCTCAAATAACTAGAAAAGAACAGATGAAGCCCAAAGAAGGAAATAATAAAAATCAGAGTGGAATTAAATGAAATAGAGACTAAAAAGATATCAGAAAAGATCAGTGAAGCTAAGAGTTGGTTCTTTGAAAAGATAAAAAGTAAAGACAAAATCAGAAATGAAAGAAGAGGAATTATAACAGAAATGACAGAAACACAAAGGATTATAAGAGAATGCTATGAACAGCTACACAACAACAAATTGGATAATCTAAAAAATAGGTAAATTCTTTGAGTATAAAGTCATACAACCAAGACTGAATCATCAAGAAACAGAAAATCTGAATAGACATCTCTAGTAATGAGATTGAAACAGTAATAAAAACTTCCCAAAACACAAAAGTCCAAGACAAGATGGCTTCTCTGGTGAATTCTACCAAACATTCAAAGGATATTTAATACCAATCCTCAAACTATTCCAAAAAAATTGGAGGAGGCAATGCTTCCTAACTCGTTTTACGAAATGATTATGCCAATACCAAAACCAGAAAAGAGCAACACAAAAAAAGGGAAATTATAGGTCCATATCACTGATGAATACAGATGCAAAAATCCTCAACAAAATATTAGCTAACCAAGGACAATAGTACATTTAGTTATCGCACACCATGATCATGCTTCCCTGGTGGATCAGCTGGTAAAAAATCCTCCCGAAATGCAGGAGTCCTTGGTTCAATCCCTGGGTCAGGAAGATCCCTTGGAGAAGGGGCAGGCTACCCACTTCAGTCTTCTTGGGCTTCCCTGGTGGCTCAGATGGTAAAGAGTCTGTCTGCAACGTGGAAGACCTGGCTTTGTTCCCTAGGTTGGGACAATCCCCTGGAGGAGTGCATAGCAACCCACTCCAGTATTCCTGCCTGGAGAATCCCCATGGACAGAGGAGCCTGACCGACTGCAGTCCATGGGATCACAGACAGTTGGACATGACAGCGACTAAGCACAGCACAGCACACCATGATTAAGTGAGATATATTCCAGGTATGCAAGAATGGTTCAACATCTGCAAGTCAATCAGCATGATACACCACATTAGTAAATGAAGGACAAAAATCATATGATTATTTCGTAGAGTAGAAAAAGCATTTGACAAGATCCAACATCCACTTATCTGGGTCATGAACATCTTTTTTGTACAGTTTTTCTGTGTATTCTTGCCACTTATTAATATCTTATGCTTCTGTTAGGTCCATACCATTTCTGTCCTTTATTGCAGTCATCTTTTCATGAAATATTCCCTTGGTATCTCATATTTTCTTGAAGAGATCGCTAATCTTTCCCATTCTATTGTTTTCCTCTATTTCTTTGCATTAATCATTGAGGAAGGCTTTCTTTCTTTTTGCTATTCTTTGGAACTCTGTTCAAATGGGTGTTATCTTTCCTTTTCTCCTTTGCCTTTTGCTTCTCTTCTTTCTCAACTATTTATAACTTGTCAGACAACCATTTTGCCTTTTTGCATTTCTTTTTATTGAGGGTGATCTTGATTACTGCCTCCTGTACAATGTCGTGAACCTCCATTCATAGTTCTTCAGGCACTTTGTCTATCAGATCTAATCCCTTGACCGTTTGTCACTTCCACTGTATAATTGTAAGGATTTGATTTAGGTCATACTTGAATCATTTAGTGGTTTTCCCTACTTTCTTCAATTTAAGTCTAAATTTGGCAATAAGGAATTCATGATCTGAGCCACAGTCAGCTTCCTATCTTGTTTTTGCTCACTGTATAGAGCTTCTCCATCTTTGGCTGCAAAGAATATAATCAATCTGATTTCGGTATTGACCATCTGGTGATGTCCATGTGTAGAGTCTTCTCTTGTGTTGTTGGGAAAGGGTGTTTGCTATGACCAGCACGTTCTCTTGGCAAAACTCTATTAGCTTTTGACCTGCTTATTTATTTAGGTCATACTTGAATCATTTAGTGGTTTTCCCTACTTTCTTCAATTTAAGTCTAAATTTGGCAATAAGGAATTCATGATCTGAGCCACAGTCAGCTTCCTATCTTGTTTTTGCTCACTGTATAGAGCTTCTCCATCTTTGGCTGCAAAGAATATAATCAATCTGATTTCGGTATTGACCATCTGGTGATGTCCATGTGTAGAGTCTTCTCTTGTGTTGTTGGGAAAGGGTGTTTGCTATGACCAGCACGTTCTCTTGGCAAAACTCTATTAGCTTTTGACCTGCTTTGTTTTGTACTCCAAGGCCAAATTTGCCTGTTACTCCAGGTGTTTCTTGACTTCCTACTTTTATATTCCAGCCCCCTATAATGAAGTGGACATCTTTTTTGAGTGTTAGTTCTAGAAGGTCTTGTAGGTCTTCATAGAACTGTTCAACTTCAGCTTCTTCAGTGTTACTGGTTGGGAGATGGACTTGGATTACTGTGATATTGAATGGTTTGCCTTGGAAACAAACAGAGATCATTTTGTCATTTCTGAGATTTCATCCAAGTACTGTATTTTGGACTCTTTTGTTGACCATGATGGCTACTCCATTTTTCTTAGGGATTCTTGCCCACAGTAGTAGATATAATGGTCATCTGAGTTAAATTCACCCATCCCAGTCCATTTTAGTTCACTGGTTCCTAAAATGTCACTCACCTAAGTGGGCCTTAGGAATCATCACTATGAACAAAGCTAGTGCAGGTGATGGAATTCTATTTCAAGTCCTAAAAGATGATGCTGTGAAAGTGCTGCACTCAATAGCCAGCAAACCTGGAAAACTCAGCAGTGGCCACAGGACTGGAAAAGGTCAGTTTGCATTCCAATCCCAAAGAAAGGCAATGCCAAAGAATCTTCAAACTACCACACAGTTGCACTCATCTCACAAGCTAGCAAAATAATTCTCAAAATTCTCCAAGCCAGGCTTCAACAGTACATGAACTATGAACTTCCATTGTTCAAGCTGGATTTAGAAAAGGCGAAGAATCAGAAATCAAATTGCCAACATCTGCTGGATCATTAAAAAAGCAAGAGAGTTCTAGAAAAACATCTACTTTTCCTTTATTGACTACACCAAAGCCTTTGACTCTGTGGATCACAACAAACTGTGGAAAATTCTTAAAGAGATAGAAATACCAGACCACCTGACCTGCCTCCTGACAAATCTGTATGCAGGTCAAGAAGCAGCAGTTAGAACTGGACATGGAACAACAGACTGGTTCCAAATCGAGAAAGGAGTATGTCAAGGCTATATATTGTCACCCTGCTTATTTAACTTATGCAGAGTATATCATGTGAAATGCCAGGCTGGATGAAGCACAAATTGGAATCAAGATTGCCAGGAGAAATATCAATAACCTCAGATATGCAGATGACACCACCCTTATGGCAGAAAGTGAAGAACTAAAGAGCCTCTTGATGAAAGTGAAAGAGGAGAGTGAAAAAGTTGGCTTAAAGCTCAACATTCAGAAAACTAAGATTATGACATCTGGTCCTATCACTTCATGGCCAACAGATGGGGAAACAGTGGGAACAGTGAAAGACTATTTTGGGGGGCTCCGAAATCACTGCAAATGGTGACTGCAGCCATGAAATTAAAATATGCTTGCTCCTTGGAAGAAAAGCTATAATCAACATAGACAGCATATTAAAAAGCAGGAGCATTATTTTACCAACAAAGGTCCAGCTAGTCAAAGCTATGGTTTTTCGTAGTCATGTATGGATGTGAGAGATGGACCATAAAGAAAGCTGAGCAGTGAAGAATTGATGCTTTTAAACTATGGTGTTGGAGAAGACTCTTGAGAGTCCCTTGGACTGCAAGGAGATCCAACCAGTCCATCCTAAAGAAAATCAGTCCTGAATATTCATTGGAAGGATTGATGCTGAAGCTGAAACTCCAATACTTTGGCCACCTGATGTGAAGAACTGGAAAAGACCCTGATGCTGGAAAGATTGAAGGCAGGAGGAGAAGGGGACAACAGAGGATGAGATGGTTGGATGGCTTACTGACGTGATGGACATGAGTTTGAATAGGCTCGGGAGTTGGTGATGGACAGGGAAGCCTGGCACATTGCAGTCCATTGGGTCGCAAAGAGTCAGACATGACTAAGTGACTGAACTGAACGTCCACTTGTGATAAAAACTCTCAATAAAGTGGATACAGAGGAAACAAACCTCAACGTGATAAAGGCCATTTATCACAAGCCCACAAGTAATATCAGACTCAGGGTAAAAAACTGAAAACTATCGGCCTAAGATCAGGAGCAAGACAGGGATGCCCACTCACACCATTTTTATTCAACGTACCATTGGCAGCCCTAGTCAGAGAAGTTATACAAGAAATAGAAATAAGAAGCATCCAAACTGGAAATCAAGACATAAAACTGTCACTATTTGCAGATGACAAGATCTTATGTATAGAAAACGCTAAAGATTCCAATAAAAACTGTTATAAACAATAAATGAATACAGGAAAGTTGCAGCGTATAAAATCAACATATAAAAATCAGTTTCATTTCTATATACTAACAATAAACTATCAGAAAGAAATTAAGAAAGCAATCATGTTTAAAATTGCAATGAAAAAAACAATATATACAGGAATAAATTAAACCAAGGAGGTGAAAACCCTATACACTGAAAACTATAGGACATTGTTGAAAGAAATTGCAAAAGACACAAAGAAATGGAAAGGTATTTTGTACTTATGAATTGAAGAACTAACACTGTGTAAATATTCATATTACCTAAAGTTATCTACAGATTCAGTGTAATCCCTTTCAAAATCCACATGAAAATTTTCACAGAAATAGAAAAGAAAAATCTAAAATGTATATGGAACCACCAAAAATCTCAAAAGACCCAGGCAATCTTGAGTAAAAAAGAACAAAACTGGAGGTGTCACACTCCCTGATTCAAAATTATACTACAATGCTAGAGTAATCAAAACAGCATGGTATTGGCAGAAAATCAGACATACAGATCAATGGAATAGAATTGAGAGCCCAGACACAAACCCACACATTATGGATAACTAATTTATTATTTCAATTTGTGACAAATGAGTCAAGACCATATAATGGAGAACAGCAAATCTCTTCAATAAATGGTGTTGAGAAAACTGCACAGTCACATAAAAAAAGAATGAAGCTAGACCACCATCTTATACCATACACAAAATCAACTCCAAATGCATTTAAAAAAAAAAAAGAAAAATTTGAAGACCTGAAATCATAAAATTCCTGGAAGAAAACAGGCAATATGCTCTTTACCATTGCTCTTAGTAATATCTTTTTGCATATATTTCCTCAGGCAAGGGAAATAACCTCAAAAATAAACAAATGGGCAGGAATTCCCTGGTGGTCCAGTGGTTAGGACTCTGTGCTTTCATAGTCAAAGACTTGATTGCAGTCTCTGGTCAGGGCATTAAGATCCCACAGGCAACATGGTGTGACCAAAAAATAAATAGATAAATAAATGGGACTACATCAAACTAAAAGCTTTTGCCCAGCAAAGGGAACCACCAACAAAACAAAGACAAATTTACTGAATGGAAGAAGACATTTGCAAATCATATATCCAGTTAGGGATTAACATTCAAAATATATAAAGAATACATACAACTCAACAAAAACAAAAAAAAATGCAATTGAAAAATGGGCAGAGGCTATGAATAGACATTTTCCAAAAGAAGATATGGAGATGGCCAACAGACAAATGAAAATATGTTCAACACCACTAATTATTAGGGAAATACAAATCAAAACAACAGTAAGTTATCACCTCACACTTATTAGAATGGCTATTATCAAAAATACAATAAATAGCAAATGTTGGAGAGGATGTAGAGAAAAGGGAATTCTCATTCACTGTTGGTGGGATTGTAAATTTGTGTATCCATAATGGAGATTCCTCAAAAAATTAAGAATAGATCTACTATACAATTCAGGTATTCCACTCCTGAGTGTTCAAAGAAAACAAAAACACTAATTTGAAAAGCTCTACACACTTCTATGTTCATTGCAACATTATTTACAATAACCAAGGATGGAAACAACCTATGATCTTATCAGTGGATGAATGGATCAAGATGTGACACACACACACATATATACATATATATATACCGTATATAATCCATATATATATATATATATAATATATATATACACCTTTCAGTCATACAAAGGTGAAATCTTGCCATTTGTGACAGCCTGGATGGCTCTTGAGGGTATTATACTAAGTGAAATAAGACAGATGAAGAAAGACAAATATCATATGATTTCACTCTTGTGGAATGTGAAATATCAGTAAATAAATGAACAAACAAAACACATAGATATGGAGAATAGACAGGAAGGAGGTTGAGAGGGAAGGTGAAATAAGTAAAGGAGATCAACTCTATAGAGATGGATGGAAGCTAGATTTTGGTGGAAAGCACACTTGTGTTGTGAAGTTGTGTCCGACTCTTCGTGATCCCATGGACTGTAGCCCACCAGGCTCCTCCATCCATGGAATTTTCTAGGCAAGAATACTGGAGTGAGTTGCACACTATTGTATATTTAAAAGCGAAATTATAATGCTGTACACATGAAACTAATATGTTACAAATCAATGTTGCCTCAATTTAAAAAATAAAATTTAAAAAAGCATGCCATTTCCCAATCAACTGAAAAGAGAAAGTTAAATCAACTTGAAGTGGGGAAAAAAAGTTTTTCTTGTATTGAGCCAAAAAATTCTTTTTACTTGTTAAATGAAACCTTTAGTTGGGGGAAAATTGATAGGGTTTTAAAGGTAAATAGCACCAAGGAATCTGGAAACTACTAAAATGATGATGGGAAGAGAACATTCAGAGAAACAAGTAAACATCTACTTGGAAAGAAAAAATCTCTTTCATAGCTAACTGAGTCAAAGATATTACTGTAGGGGAGAAGTACCTTTCAAAAAGGGTAAGACAAGCAAATAAAAGGGAATAAGGATGCAACAGAATCATATTAAGAGGTACAGACTAGAAGTTCCTTTTGCAATCAACTGTAACAAACAGTGCTAGGGAATTTGAAAAGAACTCAGGAAAAAATTAGGAAACTATTTTCCAAATCTGTTATCTCTGACTACAGCTGCCAACTGGATTATAAGGACGTATGGGCTGTAAATGTGGTTTGTGTTTATGAAAAAACCTTCAGAAGGGACCAGAGAAAATAACAGATATGTGCAGTCATGTAGCATTTATAATAATGATGATGATGATATCTTCATTTCTAATAGTAGTATTTACATGTACCTTTGTCATGCTTAGTCTGTGCTTCACCCTATCTTAAGCACTTCTACTGTCTTAATTCAATTAATCCTTACAATACCCCTAAAAAGCAGGCACTAATATCCTTGTTTTACAGTTAAGGAAAATAAAGTCCAGGAAAGTTACTGTCATACAGCAGTAAAGGGTTGACTCATATCCAGGAGTCCTTGCTCTAGAGCACACGCACTTAACCCCAGTAACACTGCCTCTATGGCAAAACAGTCCCTCCAGCTGTGATTCCCAAAGGGTAGTCCTTTCAGGAAGTCCAAGGGGTCAAAACTATTTTCAAAATAATAGTAAGATTTTTTTTTCTTTTTTCATTCTCATGTGTTTACAAGCACAAAGAGGAAATCTCCAGAGGCTATAGGAAGTATAATGACATCATCACTTTAATGGCTAATAGACAATGGTTTGTATAGTCTTGTGTTTTCTGGGGTTTTCTTTTTATGAACTTTTATTGGCTTATAAATTGCTTTACAATGTTGTGTTAGGTTTCTGCTGGGCAGCAAAGTGAATCAGGTATACATATATCCACTCTTCGAAAGATTTCCTTCCCATTTAGGTCACCACAGAGCACTGAGGAGAGTTCCCTGTGCTATACAGTAGGTTCTCATCTATTTTATACATAATAGGGTATATACCTGGGATTTTTCTAAGGTTAAGCTGTTTGGGATCCTGAAACCAAAAAGTTTGAGAACCATTGCCCTAAGGTAAAGTGTTCTCTAGTTTCTGAAGGAATAATCATGACTGATTGCCATAATTTATTCATTCTTTCATTCAATAATTACTGAATTATATGCTAGGTGTAGGGATTACATTGGTGGATAAGAGTGGCATGGTCCCTTGAGTTTGGTGTGATGATTCTAAAACATTAGGGTGCATGGGAGTCCCTTGGTAAGTTCACTAAAAGTACAAATCAAAATGCAGATTAATTTTTTAGGGGGTGGGGCTCAAGAATTTATATATATATCCACTAACTATACATTGGAAAACGCTGGTCTAGTAGTTGTTTAGCATGAAGAGAAAAATTGGAGAAATGAAAATGATCACCACAGACTCTGAGTCTGCTAAGGAGCCATGCCATAAACATTGTCATAAAAACGCTTACATTCCTGACCTGCATACAGATTTGTCAGGAGGCAGGTCAGGTGGTCTGGTATTCCCATCTCTTTAATAATTTTCCACAGTTTGTTGTGATCCACACAGTCAAAGGCTTTGGTGTAGTCAATAAAGCAGAAATAGATGTTTTTCTGAAACTCTCTTGCTTTTTCAATGATCCAGCGGATGTTGGCAATTTGATCTCTGGTTCCTCTGAGATGAGAGATACCATAACATATTTGTATAGTGGAAGAAATTGATGGTGCAGAAGAGAGAGGGTATAACTGTAGGAGCAAAGCCTGTGAATAAGGAAAAGGGATTGGAATTTAGCACACAGATTGGCCTTAAATGTTAATTAGAATAGTTAATCCATTGTCACAGGAGAGAAGGCAGACAGGTATAGGCCTAGGTGTTTCAGCAGCTTGGTGAAAAATTTTTGGCAGCAAGATGATGGAGTAGAAGAACGTGCACTCATCTTCTCCTGCAAGAACTCCAAAATTACAACTCGCTGCCGAACAACCATTGACAGAGAATTTTGGATTTCACCAAAAAAGATACCCCACATCCAAGGGCAAAGGAGAAGCCCCAACAAGATGGTAGGAGGGGTGAAATCACATTTAGAATCAAACCCCACACTCACCAGAGACCCTTGTAGGACTCAAACAAACCTTGTGCACACCAGGATCCAGAGACCCCCCCACAGAGACTGAGCCAGAGATTCAGTACTGTACAGCAAACCTAGCATGTCCTGTATACTATACGTGGCCTACTCTTGAAAGCAAACACGATTATCCCCATTTTAGAGATGAACTAGAATTAATTTTATAACTCACTTCATATTTCACTGAGAAAATAGAGAAATGCAATTGAAAACTACTTTAACTTTTTCACCAGGCTACTGAACTACCTAGGCCTATACCTGTCTGCCTTCTCTCCTGTGACAATGGATGAACTATTCTCATTAACATTTAAGGCCAATCTCCTCATCTGTGTGCTCGATTCCAACCCCTTTTCCTTACTCACAGGCTTTGCTCCTATAACTATATCCTCTCTCTTCTATACCATCAATTTCTTCCTCTATAAAATGTTATAGTATCTCCCATCTTTGGAGAAAAACAAAATTTTGTTTCTATCATGACATAGCCTATTTTCTCTGCTCTCCTATGTCAAGAGCAGTGTAAATTATGCTTAGTCACATATAACATAAAATTCAAAATATATAAGACAGAGTCCGTTTTCTTTTATATAAAGGAAGCTCAGAGGTAGAGATTATAAGTTCATACTGTCCTCAGGGACCCAAACTCCTCTGTCTTCCTGCTTGGCCATCCTTTACATAGTACTTCCAGGCTCAAGGTCACCTTCTGACCCAATATATCTACTGTACTCCAGACATCTATGTTCCAGTTTTCAGCATACCAAAATCTAAAAAAGATATGACTTATGACTAAGCACTTCCTGGAAGGTAAGGCAATAACAATTTCTATTGGATTAGTAATATTGCCTCTTTAGCTGGATAGTGAGTGATTGCGTTTTATTTTTAATCACTATATAATAAATAGACATGACTATGTTTAAAATACTCTCTTGCAGATTTTCAGTGTTTAAAAACAATCACTTGACAAAAGAAAAACAAAATAAATGAAGAGAAAGAAGGAATTAATAAAGAACAATCTGACATTAATAAAATGGGAAACTGATACATTGTAGAAATAAGAAAAACCGCAAAACAGAATGTTTTCGAGGTTGATAAAAATCCTCTGCTAACTGCTTTATTGCCTATGCCAAAGCCTTTGAATGTGTGGATCACAAGAAACTGTGGAAAATTCTGAAAGAGATGGGAATACCAGACCACCTAACCTGCCTCTTGAGAAATCTGTATGCAGGTCAGGAAGCAACAGTTAGAACTGGACATGGAACAACAGACTGGTTCCAAATAGGAAAAGGAGTATGTCAAGGCTGTATATTGTCACCCTGCTTATTTAACTTATATGCAGAGTACATCATGAGAAATGCTGGGCTGGAAAAAACACAAGCTGGAATCCAGATTGCCGGGAGAAATATCAATAACCTCAGATATGCAGATGACACCACCCTTATGGCAGAAAGTGAAGAGGAGCTAAAAAGCCTCTTGTTGAAAGTGAAAGAGGAGAGTGAAAAAGTTGACTTAAAGCTCAACATTCAGAAAACGAAGATCATGGCATCTGGCCCCATCACTTCATGGGAAATAGATGGGGAAACAGTAGAAACAGTGTCAGACTTTATTTTTTTGGGCCCCAAAATCACTGCAGATGGTGACTGCAGCCATGAAATTAAAAGACGCTTACTCCTTGGAAGAAAAGTTATGACCAACCTAGATAGTATATTCAAAAGCAGAGACATTACTTTGCCGACTAAGGTCCGTCTAGTCAAGGTTATATATGGTTTTTCCTGTGGTCATGTATGGATGTGAGAGTTGGACTGTGAAGAAGGCTGAGCACTGAAGAATTGATGCTTTTGAACTGTGGTGTTGGAGAAGACTCTTGAGAGTCCCTTGGACTGCAAGGAGATCCAACCAGTCCATTCTGAAGGAGATCAACCCTGGGATTTCTTTGGAAGGAATGATGCTAAAACTGAAGCTCCAGTAATTTGGCCATCTCATGCAAAGAGTTGACTCATTGGAAAAGACCCTGATGCTGGGAGGGATTGGGGTCAGGAGGAGAAGGGGACGACAGAGGATGAGATGGCTGGATGGCATCACGGACTCAATGGATGTGAGTCTGAGTGACTCTGGGAGTTGGTGATGGACAGGGAGGCCTGGCGTGCTGCGATTCATGGGGTCGCAAAGAGTCAGACACGACTGAGCGACTGAACTGAACTGAAGTGTTATTAAGGAAAATAAAACAAATATATGAAGAATTTGTAAGGCAATATAACCACAGAAACACACAAAAGAAATGAGTAGCTAATACAAATTTATGAAAGAGTTACTATGGGTCAGACACTGTTTTAGATATTGTATCATTTAAATTTCACAAGTGTAAGTATTATGTAATTTAATTTTCACAACAGTTTTATACATAAAATAGATTTTACTGTTATCTCTATTTCCCAGATGAGACAAATTTAGCAGAGAGAGGTAAAAGAACTTCCCCAAATTTACATTGCTAGTAAGTAACAGAGCTAGATTAGAATTAGGCAGTATATGTCTTTAATCCTTCCTCAACATTGCCTTTCTTCAAATGTTTATCTCATGGAGTGTTGTTATCCAGAAGATCCTTATAGACCACTTAATCCTTTTCTCATTTTATGGTAGAGGATCTTTTTTTGGATTGTCCTAAAAAATGGAACAAACTCTCTGGAGATATTTAGAAGAGTAAGTGGAGATGTTGTTGACCTATAGAACAAATACAAAATTTATAAGAAAATATTATGCACAACTCATGGAGAAGGCAATGGCACTCCACTCCAGTACTCTTGCCTGGAAAATCCCATGGATAGAGGAGCCTGGAAGGCTGCAGTCCATGGGGTCACTAAGAGTTGGACACGACTGAGCGACTTCCCTTTCACTTTGCACTTTCATGCATTGGAGAAGGCAATGGCAACCCACTCCAGTGTTCTTGCCTGGAGAATCCCAGGGATGGGGGAGCCTGGTGGGCTGCTGTCTATGGGGTCGCACAGAGTCAAACACGACTGAAGTGACTTAGCAGCATGGCAATAAATTTGAAAATCTAGAAGGAGGAAGTAAATTTTGAGCAAAATATAAATGATGAAATTGATTTAATAAGCAGGGAAAAACCTAAAATGAATTAATAACTATATAAGAAATTGGAAGTATAATTAAAAGTCTACCTTTTAAAGACACACCAGTCTCAGGTGGTTTTACAGCAGCATGTATCATTTTTAAAGAACAAATATTCCTATCTTATTTAAATTATTCCACATTATTGGGGAAAAAAGGGCTTCCCTGCTGACTCAGTGGTAAAGAATTCACCTGCCAATTCAGGACCTGTAGGTCCCATCCTTGGGTGAGGAAGACCCCCTAAAGGAGGACATGGTAATCCACTCCGGTATTCTTGCTGGGAAAATCCCATGGGCAGAGGAGTCTAGCAGGCTACAGTCCATGGAATCGCAAAGAATCAGATACAGCTGAAGCAACTGAACATGCACAGGGGCTGATAGAAAGGAAAAGGTGGGGCAGGAGACATGCAGGGTCTTAGTTTCTCGACCAGGGATCAAACTTGTGCACCCTGCAGTGGAAACATGGAAACTTAAACCACTGGGCCACCAGGGAAGTCCAGGAATGTCTATCATGTACTGAGTGATTTACCTGTAATATGTAACTGAATACTTAAAACTCACACCAATTAAAAGATGAGATACATGTGACTCAGAAAAACTAAGTAACTCGCCTAAGTTCACCCAGCTTGGAAGCAACTAAGTAGTTTCTTGTCCAGGAAAAAAGTCAATAAAGACATTAGAATATCATCTGAGCTTCTGAAATTGTTACAGTATTATTCAAATAAGTAGACAGTTAAAAAATGTTAAAGTTAAGGAGTCAGTTTTTTACAAAGAGGCAGTTATAAATAAGGAAGGATTTCCCCCAAACAGTGCAGGTCTTCAGGTTATTTAAGGGTAGAACTTCATTGTGAAGAATATAAATGTCAGTTTGTAATAAAAAATATTCACATACATGGAAACATGAAAGAAACATCTGAATAAAGGCATGCCTAAATATTTCCAGTGTCCAGTTATTCAACTAGCAGACATTCCTTACTTCTTTTTAGTCTCTATGACACGATCAGCTCTTTCTGTGGCAGTAGAGGCAGAGCCCCTGCAGACCAAAGAGTGCCTCCTGTGAATAGAGCTGAGCGTGGGATAAAGTTCCCTCAGCTTTCTAAAGATAAGCGATGATGAATTAAGAACATCATTCCATTATTTTTCTTTCCCAAACCTTTCTTAAAGCTTCTTTCACATCCTTATTTCTCAAAGAGTAGATAAGGGGGTTGAGCAGTGGGATCACCACTGTGTAGATCACAGCAACTGTGCGGTCTTGGGTCAGGGAGTAGCTGGACCTGGGGCGCAGGTACATGAAAAGTGTTGTGCCAAAGAAGAGACACACAGCAGTGACGTGGGAAGCACAGGTGGAAAAGGCTTTGAATCTGCCCTGGGCTGAGTTCATTCTCAGGATGGTGATGAGAATTAAGAGGTAGGAGACCAAGATGGTGAAGGTACAGCTCAAAAGGTTGAAACCAGCAAAAATGAAGAGCAAGATTTCACACAGTGAGGTGTCCACACAAGACAGAGACAGGATGGGTGGTCCATCACAGAAGAAGTGAGTGACCACATGAGTACCACAGAATTTCAGACTAAAGATACAGCTTGTGTGGATCAGAGAATTAAGAAATCCTGCACCATAGGATCCCACAATCAGAGAGGCACAGACCGTAGGAGACATGGCAACTGGATAGAGCAGGGGGTTACAAACAGCCGCATAGCGGTCATAGGCCATGGCAGCAATGAGATAGCATTCACTGGTGGCAAAACCCGCATAGAAAAACATCTGAACCACACAGCCAAGATAGGTGATCACTTTCCTCTTGGCCAAGAAGTTCACCAGAGTCTGGGGGACAACCGTGGAGGAGTAGCAGAAATCCAAGAAGGAGAGGCTCTTCAGGAGGGAGTACATGGGTGTGTGCAGCGTGGCACTTACATGGATCAGAAGAAACATGATTAGATTCCCCATCAGTGTGATAGTATACATGCCCAGGAACACCACGAAGAGCAGTTTCTGGAGCCAGGGGTCACTGGTGAGCCCCAAAAGCTCAAACTCAGTCCCTTGGCTCAGGTTGGCCCTTTCATATTTCTTCAATGCTCTGTGACGTGGAAAGAGGGGACCACCGGAAAGAAGTGAAACACCCAGAGGCTCTCTCTGGCTTAATTCTGCTCTAAGGACAGCCTTCTGAAGATTGCTCTCACTGAGGAAGTCTGTTTTTGTCAGTGGAATTCTGTCATAGAGAAGTTCTCAGCTTGGCTGATGAGTCACTTAGGAAGTATTACTTGAGCAGCAATGGAAAATAGAAAAGAAATATACACAATTTAGTCTCTTAAGGATCTTAAAAAATTCTAAATAATGAAACAATTACTTACCAAAAATTTATTGACCATCTTCTATAAACTTAGCTCTATGTTCTTCCTGTCAGGAATTCAAGTATGTCTGACTTTAAGAAGCCTATATTCTAGAGACTATATATTTTGTGTTTAAGCACACAAGCTGTGACATCAGACTGACAAGGTTCCAAACAGACCTCATCATTAGCCAGCTATGTAACCTTGGGAATGTTACTTAACCTTTCTTCTGATTTTCAGTTTTCTGTAAAATAGGGATAACAACACGAATCTCAAAAGTTTATTGTAAAAATTCAATGAGTTAATTCATGTAAAGCACTTGAACAAAGCCTGGCACTTTGAAAAAGAATGTTAGCTTTGATTATTCCTGTTGGAGAAAAATCTAACACAAAACTAAACAACAATAAAAATAAATAAATGAAACAGTGATAAGGTTTAGCAAACAACCTACCACCAAACAAAACAGAAGATAAATGTGTACTAAGTGAGAGTGACTAAACAAGCCTTCAGAGGATCTGGAGAATTCTAGAGGAGTGGAAGGTGGTTCGTTGGCTCAGCTGTAAAATTGCTTCTCAGAACTTGGCACAAGTCAAGCACTATTGTGGACTCTAAAGGTGATGGGGGTTGGGATGTAGAGAAATAGGGGTGGTATAAGGCTGCAGAGTGTACACTGAGACCTTGCACTCCAGAGCATCAGCCAAGGGGAAAACGTCACCCATCCTTCATGAAGGCACCATCATTTACAGGAATAGAATCACCTTGTTCTCAAGGGATGTTTGGGCCAGCAGGGAAGGAATAGCCCCTCCCCAGGACTAGGGCTTTGTAAAAATGCCTTTTACATACAGAGAATGAATAAAGTCATGATGTACTCTTGAGAGTCCCTTGGGCTGCAAGAAGATCCATCCTAAAGGAAATCAGTCCTGAATACTCATTGGAAGGACTGATGCTGAAGCTGAAACTCCAAGACTTTGGCCACCTGCTTCAAAGAACTGATTCATATGAAAAGACCCTGATTCTGGGAAAGATTGAGTGCAGGAGGAGAAGGGGACAACAGAGGGTAAGATGGTTGGATGGCATCACCGACTCAATGGACATAAGTTTGAGTAAACTATGGGAGTTGAAGATGGACATGGAGGCCTGGCGTGCTGCAGTCCATGGGGTCACAAAGAGTCGGACACGACTGGGCAACTGAACTGAACTGAACTGTACCACCTGAACACCACACTCTCTCCTGCTCCATTGGCTGCCTGTTCCTGAATTACCTTGGGCTCTGGAGTCAGCTAAGTATCCTGTGCTCTTTGGTGAGGATCTTCAGTTGTGAAGATGTTGAAACCAGCAGATGTGATAGAGGAGGCTAGAAAGGGAAAAAACTGAGCCCCCTCCTCCTGCCCTGAGGAGTAAATGAATAATGGAGCTGTGAAAGATGTTGGGAAGATTCCAGAGAGGAAAGAGCTGTCATGAACAGGCAAAAGATTCTACTTTGTTCCACTGGCAAACTTTCCAGAATCAGCAAACTGCCAGAGCAGGGGAAGATCCTGGAATATGGATAACTAAAGTTATCCATAAATTTGTTGAGGGACTTCCCTGGTGGTCCAGTGGTTAAGATCCTGTGGTTAAGACTCCATGCTCCCAGTGCAGGGGACCTGGGTTCGATCTCTAGGCAAAGGAACTAGATCCCACATACTGCAACTAATAGCTCACAAGCTGCAACTAAAGATCCTATATGCCACAACTAAGACTTGGCACAGCCAAATCAATAAACAAAATTTTAAAAAATTTTAGCTATCAAGTAGGTACTGAAGACACTATGGCTATTGATGGAGCACTGTGAGTGGTGACTGGAAGAAATTATTGTAATGCCCAAAGAGATAACATGCACTAATAAAGTTGTGATACAAAACCCAAGGGGGCAAATTTGAACACAGGGTACCAGTGACATCTTTTAGAGCACATGGAGCATAACTGACTTATTCGGTGTCACTGAGATGTAATATTTCAGCCATTCTGAAGCCAACAGTTGCTAGTTTATAATAAACCCTACTATGCAGGATTGCAGACAGCCCCAGATTTGGGTTGCAGATGTCATTGGCCCTATTGGTGTCAAAAGCCAACCCAGCTTCAAGGCAAATTACAAGGACTTTAAAGAATTAACTGTAAAAATCTCAGGATGAAATAACTTACAGGGACTTCAAGAAATTGAGAAATGGTTATTATGAGTGAAGTAGAACTTAAGACCCAAGTTCACACCTTCTTCAATAGGTGGTTTCAATGTGGGTAACAGGTCTGCAAGTACTTCTCTGATTAAAAGAGTAGACAAAAGCTGAGACGAGTAGGAACGTGGCCAACACGCAGGCCGGGAGGTGGGATGGAGAAGGGTAAGGTAGTGCATAATGCAATGAGTAGCTGATCAGAGCCTCTGATTCATTACTCGCTTTCTCTTCTTCTCCCCTTTCCTCTGCCATCCCTCTTCTCCAGTCTGCACTAAATTCAAAACTATTCAGAGTATAGAGAGTCAGTCAAGAAAGGGATTGTGGACAAACTGACATCTCTGACAGTCTTTCAAAGGATGCTGGAGTGGGGTCCCCATGGCAGTCCAGTGGTTAGGACTCCTTGCTTCTTCTAATTCAGGGGGCATAGGTTTGATCCCTGATCGGGGAACTAGGATCCCACATGTTATGCAACATGGCCAAAATAATAATAAATAAATGGAAGTAGTTCATCTTGGGAGGGAAAAAGGATGCTGGAGTAACAACTATTTCTGTTGGCTGTAGTTTATACCTGTGAATGGAACTAGGAAGAAAACTTGAGTGGTCCAATCTAGTCATGCTGGAGTGGAGTGTTTAGGAGTGAGAGCATGTGTCAGGGGCCTGTAGATGAGAGAGGAATAAGCAAGGGTTTTATTATACCTGTTTATTTGCCTTCCTCCTTGGGATAACAGAGTGGGAGTACAAGGGAGAGCAGGCAGCCAGAGGGAGCAGCAGTGACCCCAAACAGCGAGCAACAGTGACCTCAAGCAATGGTTTTGAAACGTTAAGGCGCTCTGCCCAAGGTTCCCTGGAGAAGCTTGCTGCATGTGCAGATTCTAGGTACCAACCTCAGAAAATGTGACCTAGTAAATCTAAAGCCAGGCCCCCAAATCTGGTAAATCTGAAACAGGTGGTCACTGACCACACTTTGAGAAACACTAAACCATGGAGTATCTTCCCCTTAGCCACATATAAATATCCTTTTCTGAGTTGCTAGAATTCTCCATGTCCTGGAAAATCAGATCAGCCTGTAGGATAAGGTAGTTTTCCTGGATATTCACTTCCTTCCAGAAGACATATCAGTAGTTAACAATTTCCAGAAATCTGAGTATTACTTGGTGATAGTCAAGCACCAACGAATTTCGTCCTTCAAGTTTGCTTTACATGTTCATAAGAAAACCATTTAATTCCAACAGATCATGTGACTTGATGGCAGAGCTGTTGCTCTGGAGGTCAGAACACAATCTTTCATTAGAAAAACAGTGATGACAAAGCCAGACTCATTGGGTCCATAGACTGAGTCTGGGGATCAGAGCCTGCTATTGACTTTAACCTCTCACGTGGGGAGGGGAGAGAGGCAGCCCCCACCCTGAGAGGCACTCACAGCTGGTCCTGTACTGGGAAGAGACACCCCAGGGCCATCTTTTCCCATGGGTGGCCCATTAGCCCATAGCTGGGGAGGATGTTGCCTTCATTAATGAGGGCTTAGCAGGCAGGTGAAGAAGTAAGGATAATTGGCCCCATATAGATCCATTAATGTGTTTGCAAAGTTACTGAGTTTCTACCTTGAGAAATCTGGTGACTGGGACACTGGGAATAAAGGGAACAATCCATACCAGATCCCTGCTAATACACTGATCAGTAGCCCCAAAGGACCTCTCTATCACAACCCCGAATTGAACTCTTATGTACTTATTAACTGTATTTCTTCTATGCTAGAGAAACAAGTTTTTATAGTTTTTCTTTCCTTTATTCCAGTTTCCTAATGTATAGGATGACCTCTCTGTCCATCAAGATCATAATAAAATTAGAGGTATGTGATTTACTTAGCACATACTTGGGATTTTCTAGGGATAGTTCTGTTATCAATTTCTAATTTAATAGCATGTCATCAGAGAACATGCTTTGTAGGACTTGAACACTTTTGGATTTACTGAGACTTGTTTATGGCCCAGAATATGGTGTATTTTGATGAATGTTCCATGACCACTTGAAAAGAATTATATTCTTCTGTCATTAGATCAAGGGGTCTATCACTTTCAATTACCTCATGTTGCTTAATAGTGTTGTTCAAGTCTCCTATATCCTTTCTAATTTTCTGCCTACTTTTTCTATCAAGAATTGAAAGGGGAGTACATTGAAACCTAACTATAATTGTGAATGTTTTTTTCTTGCAGTTTTTCAGTTTTGCTTTCATGTATTTTGAAGTTTTGTTATGAGGTACATAAACATTTAAGATTATTGTGTCCTCTTGATAAATTTTCCCACATACTATAAAATGACCTGAGAATCACTGGGGCCATCTTGAAGGCTGGCTATCATAGTCCTCCCTCTGGCCCTCACTGATTCTTGTCCAACTTATACATGAATATATGCTCAAAATATACTCACACTTCCCCAAAATCATGTTCTATTACAGTATCAACTCAAAGTCCACAGTCACATCGTCTAAATCAGGTATAACTGAAGTATGGTCCCTCTGTAAGAGTATCTTGACTACAGTTCCTCTCAGTCTTAAGACTGGTGAGCTAAACACAGAAGTCACATCTGGCTTCGAAACACACAAAACATATAATGGCAGGACAGGTTGGGATAACCTCTGTAGGAAATAATGGGGGGTGGGGCAACAAGAGTCACTGAGTCACAAAAATTCTAAAGTCCAGTAAGACACTTATTGGCAAGTCCTTGATTAGGACTCAAATCCTAAGAATAATTCTCTGTGGCTCTTGGCTCCACTCGGAGATTATAGTTGTCCTCACTAAATTATCCTTCACTTTATATGAAAGCTAGCCTGTGTTTGTAAACTGAGTAGTTTTCTTAGCTTGCTTCCTGACTGAAGGAGTTTGGGAACTGGAAGGCTTCTCTTCGTTTTTTTCCTGCAGTTCAGTCTGGTGGTGGTTCTGTCATCGTGACTTTCTTAAAACCTTGGGGGTCTTCTGTGACTCTTATTAACAAATCTCTCTTGACACAGCCCTCTGCCTTGAACCTCTACTGAGACTGTTGAGGGCTTGTGCCCTGAAACTTTTTGGAAGTCCTATCATTTAACTGAACCATTCTCTGAGGCACTACCTTAGATCTTTCTAAAGTCTTAACAAAAGATTTTACTGACCCTCAGTTTCATCTTTGTTATTTATTTGGCCATGAGTTGCTTGAGGGATCTTAGTTTCCTGACCAGAGATTGAACCTGGGCCCTCAGCAGTGAGAACATGCAGTCCTAACCACTGGACAGCCAGGGAATTTCCAGATTGCCAATTTCATTAGGCAATTCATATTTTCTACCATCTACATTACTGAAGGCACCAGTGTTGCTAACTCTCTGCAACTGCATAACAGAGATTTTTTTCCCTCAGTTTCCAAAACATTTTCCTCATGGTTATCTAAGTCCCATGTTTATCTTTATTGGCAGCCTTCTCAAAGACTATCAGAATTTTGCTAACAGTCTCTTAAAGGCATTTTAAATTTTCACTAATCCTCTCCTCAACGTTCTTTCAGCTTCCTCCTATCGTACTGTAAAAGATGCTTATACTTTTTTAGGGTTTTGTTAAATCCATGTCTCATTTCCATTTACCAAAGACTGTTTTATTATCTATTGCTTTGTAATAAACTGCCCAAAATTTAGCAGCTTAAAAAAAACACAATAAACACTTAGTATTTCACATGATTTCTATGGGTCAAAAATTAGAGAGGCCTTGGCTTTCTCATGGAGCTGCAGTTGAGATGTCAACTGGAGCCGTGGTCAGGCGAATCACTGGAGGATCTGCTTACAAGACAATTCACTCACTTGACTGGTGTTGATGCTGTTAGCAGGAGACCTCAGTTCTTCTACACATGGATCTCCCCACAAGACTGTATGAGTGTCCTCCTGACATGATGACTGCTTCCCTGCAGAGGAGGTGAACAAAGAGAGTGCATGGAGAAAGCCACAGTGTGTTTTAAGACCTTGGAAGCCTCAGAAAGCACACACTATTACTTTCACAGTATTCTGATGGTTACTCAGGTCAGCCCTCCTAAGGACTGGTAAAGGCCAAGAGGGCTGGCTATCATATTTGGAAGCTAAGAGGGAATTAATTCAGTGTCTTGAAAACTAGCATTTAAAGGGAAAGAATCAAACATTTATTCTGCATTTCCTATGTGAGCTACCGCATCTAAAATATAAAGACAAAATTCAAAAGTAAAAAACTGAAAAATATATATACCATGCATATTTTAACAAAAAGAAATCTAGCTTAACTATGCTAAGATAAGTTAAAGTAGACATTAAAGGAAAGAGCTTTAGGAGAGACTAAGGGCACATCATAATAACAAAAGGGCGAATCCAACAGGAAGATGTAATAATCCTAAAATTAATATGCATTTAATAACACAATTTCAAATATATATAAAGCAAAGTGATAGAACATAGGGTGAAACAGAATTAAATTACAATCATAGTTGGAGATTTTAATCTCTGTCACTAAATGATGGGACAAGCTGACAGAAAATCACACAGGATATAAAAGATGTGAATAAACAGCTAATGAAATTTATATACCTACAACAGTGCACCTACAAATCACAAAATGCGCATTCTTCTAAGCAATGTATGCTTTGGGTATTTACCAAAATGGAACATACACGTGGCAATACAGTAACCATAACACATTTCAAAGGAATGAAATTATAAAGGGTATGTTCTCTCCAATGCAGTGGAATTGAACTATAAATAAAAAAGATAGTTATAAAATCTTGCTTAGAAATTAAATAATAGACTTAAGAAATTAAGCAATAGACTGACTTCTAAATAACCAGAGTTGAAAGAGAAATCACAATGTTAATGAGATACAACAAAGATTTAAAAGATACAAGAATATTATGAGTAATCATCCCAATAAATTTGAATTTAAATAAAACAGAAAAAAATCCTTAAAGAGCATAACTTACCAAAACAAAGAGGAAATAATCAGAATAGTCCTAAAGCTAATACAAATTTTAATCCATTATTAAAAATTCCCTACAAAGAAAACTCTAGGCCCAGAAGGCTTTATCAGTAAAATTTCTCAAATATTTAAAGAATAAATAACATCTATATTACACAGAAAATTCTAGGGGGTAAGAAAAGAGGAAATTCTGTTTAATTTATAACCTTGACAACCAACATCTGGAAACACTGTAAGAAAGGAACCCGAGGTCAATTTCTCTCATGAACATAGAGACAAAAATCCTAAATAAAATATTTGTGTGTGTGTGCTCAGCCATGTCTTTCTGTCTGTGGCCCCACGGACTGCAGCATACCAGGCTCTTTTGTCCATGGAATTTTCCAGGCTAGACATCTGGAGTGGGTTGCCATTTCCTTCTCCAGGGCATCTTCCTGACCCAGGAATCAAACCTGCATCTCTTATGTCTCCTGCATTAGCAACCAGATTCTTTACCACTAGTGCCACCTGGGAAGCCCTAAATAAAATATTAGCAAAACAAATAGAGTAATATATAAAAAGGGTACATATTACATCAAATTGATTTTATCCTAGGAATGCAAAGTTGATTTAACATTCAAAATAGAATCTAAAGAAGGAGTACAAATGAACTCATTTACAAAACAGAAGTAGAGTCACAGATGTAGAAAACAAACTTACGGTTATCAGAGTGTAACAGGGGGGAAGGGTTAAACTGGGAGATCGTACTGACATATACACACTACTATATATAAAATTGATACTGAGACCTATAGTAAGAACCTACTGTACAGGGACTTACTGCACAGGGAAATCTACTCAACACTCTGATAGCCTATATGGGAAAATAATCTTTCAAAAGAATAGCTATATGTATGTGTAAAACTGATTCACTTTGCTATACACCTGAAACTAATGCACTAATACACCTGGAACTAATACAACATTGTAAATCAACTATACTACAATAAAAATTTTAAGAAAACATTCAAAATAAAGACTAAAACACATAATTGTCACAATTAATGGAGAGTAAACATTAAACAGTGGAAACAGTGTCAGACTTTATTTTTTGGGGCTCCAAAATCACTGCAGATGGTGACTGCAGCCATGAAATTAAAAGACGCTTGCTCCTTGGAAGAAAAGTTATGACCAACCTAGATAGCATATTCAAAAGCAGAGACGTTACTTTTCCGACTAAGGTCCGTCTAGTCAAGGCTATGGTTTTTCCTGTGGTCATGTATGGATGTGAGAGTTGGATTGTGAAGAAGGCTGAGTGCCGAAGAATTGATGCTTTTGAACTGTGGTGTTGGAGAAGACTCTTGAGAGTCCCTTGGACTTCAAGGAGATCCAACCAGTCCATTCTGAAGGAGATCAGCCCTGGGATTTCTTTGGAAGGAATGATGCTAAAGCTGAAACTCCAGTACTTTGGCCACCTCATGTGAAGAGTTGACTCATTGGAAAAGACTTTGATGCTGGGAGGGATTGGGGGCAGGAGGAAAAGGGGATGACAGAGGATGAGATGGCTGGATGGCATCACCAATTCGATGGATGTGAGTTTGCGTGAACTCCGGGAGTTGGTGATGGACAGGGAGGCCTGGCGTGCTGCGATTCATGGGGTTGCAAAGAGTTGGACACGACTGAGCAACTGAAATGAACTGAACTGAACTGAAACATTTGATAAAACTTCATACCCACTCACGATTTTTAAAAATCTTTGCAAACTAGTGATAAAAAAGAATATCTTAATCTAACAAAACATAAATACAAAAACTTTACAGCAAGCTTCACGTTTATTGGTTTTATTAAAATCTAATAAATAGTCAAAACTTTCTCCCTGAGATCGGGAATGAGACAGGGTTATCCTCTATCACAATTTTGATTCAACAATGAACTGGACAGTTTCTATAAATAGTATGTAATAGGCAAGAGCAATAAATAAATATTGGAAAAGAAGAAACAAAACTTTTATTATTCACAGACAGCATGATTGAATACATAGAAAGTCTAAAATCAATCTACAGAATTTAAAAGTTAATCTAGCAAAAACCTGAATACAAAGTTATTATTGGGAAAAGTTATTATAAAATAAAACACCTTAAATGATAGCATTTACTTTGGAATCCAAAATTAATTAAATTCTAATGAAAGCGCAAATAGATGGGGAAACAGTGACAGACTATTTTAGGGGGCTCCAAAATCAGTGCAGATGGTGACTTGCAGCCATGAAATTAAAAGACACTTGCTCCTTGGAAGAAAAGTTATAATAAACCTAGACAGCATATTAAAAAGCAGAGACATTACTTTACCAACAAAGGTCCATATAGTCAAAGCTATGGTGTTTTCAGTAGTCATGTATGGAAGTGAGAGTTGGACTATAAAGAAAACTGAGTGGCAAAGAAATGATGCTTTTGAACTGTGGTGTCAGAGAAGACTCTTGAAAGTCCCTTGGACTGCAAGGAGATGCAACCAGTCCATCCTAAAGGAGATCAGTCCTGAGTATTCATGGAAGGACTGATGCTGAAGCTGAAATTCCAATACTTTGGCCACCTGATGCAAAGAACTGACTCATTTGAAAAGACTCTGATGCTGGGAAAGATTGAAGGTGGGAGGAGAAGGGGACAACAGAGGATGAGATGGTTGGATGGGGACAACAGTGGATGAGATGGTTGGATGGTATCACCGACTCAATGGACTTGAGTTTGGGTAAACTCCGGGAGTTGGTAATGGACAGGGAAGCCTAGCATGCTGCAGTCCATGGGGTTGCAAGAGTTGGACATGACTGAGTGACTGAACTGAACTGAAATAATGAAGTGCATGAAAGCTACTAAATAATACTAAAACAACTAAAGAAGACTCAAAACTATAAAAATTCATTCCATTTGGTCTATAGATTACATTCAGCCCCATTCAAAATCCCAACAGTTCATCTTTAGAAATTACAAGCTGATTTTAAAATTATTACAGGTTTTTAAAAAGGCCTTCCTCTAATCCTGTCTTTAGCCAAAGGACTGGTAAAGGGGTGGCCTAGGAGAACAGAAAATCTTTTTGCAATATTCACACTACTCCAATCACCAAAGCAAAAATTGCAGTCAGCAATCCTAAATAAGGAACGTAGAATTCCACCTCATTCAGTAGTAGAGAGGCACCATTCTCTCTGCAGAAGCTGAGTGGAGGATCTAGACTTCCATTCTTGCCTGACAGTAACAAAGTGCCCCTTTGAAGACTCATGATGTCAGTAGAGGCTTAATCAAAAGTCTAAAATTCTACCACTACCCAGGAGTAATAAAGCATTTCTCCCCATGTCAGCAGAGGCTGAGTGGAGAGCATGAATTTTCACTCACACCCAGTGGAAAAAAGAGGTGTCCTTCCTTACTCCCAACCAGCAAGATGTCTTTGGAGGCCTGCTAAAATACAAAATGTAAATAAGATTTAGAAAATCATAAAATAATACCCAGTCAGTCCAGAGTACAACAACAACAAAAAAACCACTTGTCATACCAAGAACCAAATGAATACCAAAATAACACCAGATGCACACCAAAATAACACTGATGTTGGAAATATCTGAAAAAGATTTTAAAGCAATTATCATAAAAATGCTTCAATGAGAAATTATAAGCTTAAAACAAGTGAGAGAACAGAAAATTTCAGCAAAGAAATAGAAAATACAAATTAGAACAAAATTGTATTTCCATTGGCAATCTAAATTTCCAAATTAGAACTTAAAAATAAAATAACTGAAATTTAAAACTAACTGAATGGGCTAAAATAGTACAAATGGAGATGCAGAGGAAAGAATATGTGAATATGAAGATAGAACAATAGAAGCTTCCCTATCCAAACAGCAAACAGGGAGAAAAGAGATAAACACCAAAAAACTCTCAGGTACTTGTGGAACAATAACAAGAGATCTAGCATTTGTATGATCATAGTCCCAGAAGAACAGAAAGAGAATGAGAATTTGTTAATTTTAAAAAAATGTCTAAATTCCCCGCAAATTAGGTGACAGGCATAAACCTACAGATTCAAAAAGCCTAGCATATAATTCCTAACAAGATGAACCCAAAGAAAAATCACACCCAGAACATCATAATCAAACTTCTGTAAACCAAGAAAGAAGAAAACATCCTAAAAGCACCTAGAGAGAAAAAATGCATTACCTACAGGGGACTAAGAATTCAAATGTTAGATTTCTCATGAGAAATCATGGAGGCCAGAAAGAAGTGGCACACTTCAAGTGCTGGAAGAATGGTGAAACTTAAATTCTTTATCCAGAGAAAATATCCTTCAAGAAGGAAAGTTAAATAAAGACATTTTCAAATGAATGAAAACTAAGAATTTTTGTCAACCAACCTAAGCACAAAGCAAGATCTTTGAAAAAGGATCTTGAAAAAAATCTTGGGACATTTGTAATGAAGAAAAAGAAAATGAAAAAAATAAAAATATGACTAAACATAATACACTATCCTCCTCTTGAATTAAAAAACAATTCTGTTTGATGGTTGAAGCAGAAAATGAAATTGCCTGTTGTGGTTCTCTATGTAGGTAAAGGAAATATTTAAGACAACTGCATGATGAAGGAGCATGGTAAAGGGATCTAAATAAGGTAGTTTTCAAAATTTTGCTCAAAGTGGTAAAATAAAAATAATAGACTGTGATCAGTCTTTTATGTATAATGTAATATCTAAGCAATATCCAAAACACTACACTTAGAGGAAAACATAGGCAGAACACTTGACATAAATCAAAGCAGGATCCTCTATGACTCACCTCCTGCTGCTGCTACTGCTAAGTCACTTCAGTCATGTTAACTCTGTGTGACCCCATAGATGGAAGCCCACCAGGCTCCCTCATCCCTGGGATTCTCCAGGCAAGAACACTGGAGTGGGTTGCCATTTCCTTCTCCTATGCATGAAAGTAAAAAGTGAAAGGGAAGTTGCTCAGTCATGACTCACCTCCGAGAGTAATGGAAATAAAAACAAAAATAAACAAGTGGGACCTAATTAAACTTATGAGCTTTTGCACAGCAAAGGAAACTATAAGCAAGGTGAGAAGACAACCCTCAGAATGGGAGAAAATAGCCAATGAAACAACTGACAAAGGGTTAATCTCTAAAATATACAAGCAACTCATGCAAGTTAATACCAGAAAAACAAACAACTCAGCCACAAAGTGGGAAAAAGACCTAAACAGATATTTCTCCAAAGAAGACATACAGGTGGCTAACAAACACATGAAAAGATGCTCAACATTGCTCATTACTAGAGAAATACAAATCAAAACTACAATGAGATATCACCTCACACCAGTCAGAATAGCCATCATCAAAAAGTCTACAAACAATAAATCCTGGAGAGGGGAGAAAGGGAACCGTCTTGCACTGTTGATGGGAATGTAAACTGATACAGCCACTATGGAAGACTGTATGGAGAGTCCTTAAAAAACCAGGAATGAAACCACCATATGACACAGAAATCCCACTCCTAGGCATATATCCTGAGAAACCAAAATTGAAAAAGATATATGTACCCCAATGTTCAATGTAACACTATTTACAATAGCTAGAACATGGAAGCAACCTAGATGTCCATCGACAGATGAATGGATGAAGAAGTTGTGGTACATGTACAAAATGGAATATTACTCAATCACAAAAAGGAATGCATTTGAGTCAGTTCTAATGAGGTGGATGAACTTAGAGCCTATTATACAGAGTGAAGTTAAGTCAGAAAGAGAAAGATAAATATAATATACTAAAGCCTCTTGATGAAAGTGAAAGAGGAGAGTGAAAAAGTTGGCTTAAAGCTCAACATTCAGAAAACGAAGATCATGGCATCTGGTCCCATCACTTCATGGGAAATAGATGGGGAAACAGTGGAAACAGTGTCAGACTTTATTTTTTGGGGGCTCCAAAATCACTGCAGATGGTGACTGCAGCCATGAAATTAAAAGGCGCTTACTCCTTGGAAGAAAAGTTATGACCAACCTAGATAGTATATTCAAAAGCAGAGACATTACTTTGCTGACTAAGGTGTGTCTAGTCAAGGCTATGGTTTTTCCAGTGGTCATGTATGGATGTGAGAGTTGGACTGTGAAGAAGGCTGAGCGCAGAAGAATTGATGCTTTTGAACTGTGGTGTTGGAGAAGACTCTTGAGAGTCCCTTGGACTGCAAGGAGATCCAACCAGTCCATTCTGAAGATCAACCCTGGGATTTCTTTGGAAGGAATGATGCTAAAACTGAAGCTCCAGTACTTTGGCCACCTAATGCGAAGAGTTGACTTATTGGAAAAGACCTTGATGCTGGGAGGGATTGGGAGCAGGAGAAGGGGACGACCAAGGATGAGATGGCTGGATGGCATCACGGACTCAATGGACGTGAGTCTGAGTGAACTCCAGGAGTTGGTGATGGACAGGGAAGCCTGGCGTGCTGCGATTCATGGGGTCGCAAAGAGTCGGACACGACTGAGCAACTGAACTACTCCAAGGAACATATAAAAGTAGTCAGTAAACACAGCCAAATGTTTAACATCATTAATCATTCAGTTCAGTTCAGTCGTGTCTGACTCTTTGCGACCCCACGAATCGCAGCATGCCAGGCCTCCCTGTCGTTCACCAACTCTCAGAGTTCACTCAAGCTCACGACCATTGAGTTGATGATGCCATCCAGCCATCTCATCCTCGGTCCTCCCCTTCTCCTCCTGTCCCCAATCCCTCCCAGCATCAGAGTCTTTTCCAATGAGTCAACTCTTCGCATGAGGTGGCCAAAGTACTGGAGTTTCAGCTTTAGCATCATTCCTTCCAAAGAACACCTGGGACTGATCTCCTTTAGAATGGACTGGTTGGATCTCCTTGCAGTCCAAGGGACTCTAGGAGTCTTCTCCAACACCACAGTTCAAAAGCATCAATTCTTTGGCACTTAGCTTTCTTCACAGTCCAACTCTCACATCCATACATGACTACTGGAAATACCATAGGGAAATGCAAATCAAAACCACATTGAGATACCAATTCACATTTACTAGGATGGCAGAAAGAAAAAATTTACAAGTATTGGGGAGGATGTGGAGAAATTTGAACATTTGGCATTGCTGGTAGGACTTTAAAATGGTGCAGCCAAGGTAATTCCCCGGCAGTTAAGTGGTTAGAATTCGGTGCTTTCACTGCCAGGTGCCTGGGTTTGATCTCTGGCTGGGGAACTAAGATCCCCCAAGCCATGTGGTGTGACCAGAAAATTAATGGTGTGACCACTGTAGAAAATGGTGTGACAAACACCTCAGAAATTTAATAGAATTCGCGTATGATCCAGAAATTCTACTTCAAAGTACATAGCCCAAAAAGTGAAAGCAGAAACTTGAATAGATATTCGTACATAGTGTTCATAGCAGCAATATTCACAACAAGTCAATAGGTAAAAGCAAATCAGTGTCCATTAAGTAGATGGATAAACTTCCGTTTATACACAGGAATAAATCTACATAAGGAGGCAGGAGACCTGTACTCTGAAAACTGTAAAATGGTGATGAAAGAAAATAAAGATGAGACAGATGGAAAGATAGATCATGTTCTTGGGTTGGAAGGGTCAATATTTTTTTAAATGACCGTATTACCAGGAATTCTCTAGTGATCCAGTGGTTGGGACTCCATGCTTCCACTGCATGGAGCACAAGTCGATCCTTGGCCAGGGAACTAAATAAAGTTGTGTGGCACAGCCGGAAAAAAAAAAAAAAAAGACTATGCTACCCAAGGAAATCTACAGACAAAATTCAATGCTCATTCATGAAAAAATATTCTCAGTGAGTTAGGAATGGACGGAAGTTATCTCAACCAGACAAAGAGTATGTGTGGAAAATCTACAGCTAACATCATACTTATGGTAATAGAGTATCTCTG